>VUQK01006110.1:18749-33400 GCA_015106715.1 Bujurquina vittata | reverse complement strand
GTGTCCAAGTGAATTTATGAGAGAGAAAAGAGGAGGGGTTTAGTAAAACGGGGTTGGACGGGCAACCCCCCCCCCCCCACACACACACACACACACACACACCAGAGATGAAATAAATATTTGTGAAGCACAATGGGAAAAGCCTGCCAAAGACACAGACTGAGAAGCCCAACTGAACACAAAAACAGCCAACAAGAACATCCCCACTGCATCTCTCAAAAGTGTATCTGAAACATTTCGCTTACTGAACAGTTTCTGATGCACGAATTGCAAATAAACAGAGAGCTAGTTTGCCCCAGATCCCCGTCGAGCAAACCTCTCGGCTATGAGGGGAAACACCTTACACTGGTTTAAATCATTTACAAATACGAGTATTTATCTATTTGCTTTGTTGCTAAACCACAATAATTCAAAGAACAGACACAGTTTGACATCTTTAACTTAAAAATTCTCAGGGATTAAATGACGGAAAGGGGAGTGACCCAGCTCACTTGAGATCACAGTGCGCTGTATGTGGCCCACCATGTAGACTGAGTTTGACACCCCTCCTCTGCATGATTCACTGTTCAAAATAACTTTCACGTGCCTTGTATTAAGCGTTGGCACAGCACCTCAGTTCAAGCCTTTGTCTGAAACTAGCTGTTTGAGCCCCCTTTGCCCTCCCTTTAAGCCAACTTTTTTCTGATTGGCTGCCCCTCGTAAGAAAATGGGAGCTGAGCCTGAAATGACCAGATTAAGGAGTTCACCTCCTCATTGACCCCAAACAGATCAAAGAGAAGAAAAAAAAAAAGGTCTGAAATAAAAAGTGCTTTTGGCACCTAATTATTTGAAATTCTGGCCACATTTAATTTAATGCATTCACCACTAAAAAAAGGAGAAGCAGAATATAAGGAAAAGTATAACAGGTCTCCTCTTTAAAGTAGGTTTTAGATCACTGATAAGGCTTTCATGCATCCTCTTCTGGCACCTACCAAAGGCTTTGAGAGGCTCCACCAGCTTGATGGTGAACTCCTTTCCTTTGGGAAGCTCCTTTAGCATCTTCGCCACTTCATAGTGTCGACAGCCAATAAGGCGATGGCCATTAATCGACTCAATCATATCCCCCACATTGATAACCTGGATCTGGTGGATGACGCTGCCCTCGCGGATCCTCTGAAAAAAACACAAAAAAATAAATAAAAAAAAAATCAAACAATAAATCCAATTCACTATCGAGCTCATCACTTTCTCCCTGCAGCAAGTAATTGATTCACATTTCATTCCAGGGTCATGCCTTTACCCGGGGTGCTTAAGTCAATAGAAAAACACTTTCTCCATCATTTAAACATTTCCCACCTTGATGAAAGCGTAGCCAGCTCCATTATCAGTGATCGTCAATCCCAGCGCATCCTCCCCTTTGAAGACCTCTATCTCCTTTCTCTGGCCTTTAATGTGAGCAAAAATAAAGTCTTCTAGCCCGATCTGACCTCCCAACAGTTTATCCATGTCCACCTTGTGAGTGTTCAGAGTGCAAAACATAACCTGTGAGGGAACACAAGAATCAAGTAAAATTTGTCATGATCATATCTGGAACACACCCATCACTGTCAGCAGAATGTCTCACCTCTGACGGCGGTATCCCAAAGGCCTCACCAATCTTGGCGTAAAGCTCCCTCACATTACTGAAGCCCTCAATGCGGCCTGTGGGGCTACCATGAGCGAGCTGGGTGTGGAAGATGAGGCGAGGTCGCATGCTGTTAGGTGGAGGTGGCAGGCCTTCAGAGGTGGCACCTTCTCCCAGGCCAACAACACCACCATCTATGCCTTCCATACCTGGCACATTGAGACCTGCGCGGATGGGCTCCGCTTCCTCGTTCTCGACCAACGGGGACGCCTTCTTCCTTCTTCCCAATCCCAGCGGCATAGTAGTCCTATGAGGGGGGTGCAGAGGGAGAGGAGGGAAGGATGGAGGCAGTTCTGGGGAGTTACGCTATGATCCTGACCAACATACACCTGTTCAGCCAAATCAGCTGCAGGTCTGCTGGATATTTATATCACAGTAGCAGTGTTGTCCTCCAGACCAGCTTGAGAGCCGTCTCAACCAGGCACTGTATGGATTCAGGAATCCAAACATCAGAGCAGCTCACATAGCTGGATCTGTCAAGTCCAGCAGCCTGCAGTGGAAGGTTTTCAGCTGTAACACAAAGACAAAAGGTCTTTCAGCTTTATGCATGTACCAAAGCAATGACTGACTACACATAACGGACAACTTAGTAAATAACCGATTTTTATTGTCTCTTAAGGCGCGTTCTCACTAGCAGCCTGTCACAAAAACACAATTTGTTCCCATTTCTTCAGATGCATCTAAAGAAAGATCTGAGAAAATTTTCAAGGACAACAATCTGACAAGCATAAATGACATATTTTTCCGGCAACAAGGTGATTCTCAAAGGTCAAAAACTTGGCATATTTTGCAGTGTCCTTGAAATTTAGGAGTAAACTGGACAAAAGGAGGACAGAACAAGTACCAGGCCTAGAAAATTATCTACAACAGATGAAATGGCCCTTCAGCTGTTCACTGAAACCTCATCAGAAATGGTCTCAGTGGAAAGGTGTCTGTCAAGAAGCAATTCTTAAGAAAGGGGAAAAGGGAGAAAAGCCTGAGGTATGCTAAATTACCAAAGCACTGGACTGAAAATTGGTGGGAGTAGGTGTTATGGGAAGATGGAGCCAAATTTAACATTTGTAGTTCAAATCATCCTCAGTATGTTCAGATGATAGTGGGAGAGAGGTATGAGAGTGTATACAGCAGTCTGTAAAACATGGTGGAGGTGCGGTCATGGCTAATAGCACTATAAACACTAAAAATTATGGTCAGGTTTCAATCACTAACGTACCACCTTTAAATCATCTAATTAGCAACAGCTTCATTTAAGCATGACAACGATCCCAAACACACTGGCTTTATGTAAAAGCATACCTGCATAGTAAAACACACAATGGAACGGCTTGACAGATCGTGCAGCCATCATTTAAAGAAGAGTTTTGAATGTCCTTCAAGAAGCCTGGAGAACTATTCCTGAAGACTACTTAAATCAATTATAAAAAACTGGCTGATAGACTTAAGGCTGTGCTGAATTTTAAAGGTGGTCACACTAAATACTGACTTTCAAGTACTGACTGTATACTGCATTTCAATGAATCTTTCTACGTTTCAATAAATCACTGCACCTATTTTTAGTTTCCCTAGCAAAATATACAGAAATGAGGTTTGGCTCAAGACTCTTGCACAGTGCTCTATAAAGTGATTAAACAGTAATGTGTGCACTGTTCATCCTTAATATGTACTGTGTATTGAAGCTACACGGTGTAGCTCGACAAAGCCAATGTTAGCTGCTAGCTCTGAGACGCAGCCTCACATCTTACACTTGTAGCAACACAAATTGAATTGAATAAGTAACACCCCAGGGAGCAGCCACCAAGTCAATTATTAGCTCATAACACGCGAAGCGGAATAACTGACTGGAACCCCCCTCCCCTCAGTGAGTTACTATTTCTCAAGACTGGTTAGCTATCCAGCTAGCTGAATCAAGATCGCAGAAAGCTCTAAACATGGAAGGCGAGTCATTCTTACCGGAGTTTCAGCCAACTATCGTTAGCCTGCTAACGCTGCATTCAAAAAAATAACGTTACACCTGCACAGAAAGCGCTTGAAAATCTTTCACTCCCGGACAGACTAAATTGACCTGTTAAGGTTTAAGTACAGTGTATTTGTGTGTCTATGTATGTGTGTCGGTATGCTGCTGTCGAGTTAGCTTACTGCCAGCCCAGCAGGGGTGGAACAATGACACCTTCAGGGTTCCTCGTAAACGCCGAACTTTCCCTGAGCGACTGCTTTAAAGTCCCGATATTAAAGTTTAACAAATAAGAATAAAAAAATGCGTGAGTTAAAGAAGCGTTTGGTCAAATATAGTAAGATTTTACATGAAGATATGGATTACAGTCCTGCTATTTTGATTTAAAAAAATTATATTATCTATGCGTTGGAGGCACACACTGTCATCATCTTATATAGAAATTAATTCAATGAATGTGCATCGCCGCGTTATTTAGCGTGAATGAGCTAAAGGTTTCTTTAGTCTTTACAACACGTTAGTATGTTGGTGTGTAGCTAAATGATATCGTTGCCACTGCTTGTGAAAGCGCTGTTAGCTGAGCATACACCTCCCCCTGGTGGCCAAAATCATCACAGAAGGCTGTCGAGTATAAAACTTAAAATGTGAAGCATTTAGCATCTATGTTGCTAGTTCCTTGATAAGTTCATTAAAAGGCAGGAAAAACAATTCATGTAGAAACTGGATCCTATTCCAAGAACCATGGTAACAAACTGAGTTTAAAGAATAAAACAAAACTGAATTGATTAACTGTGAGATGAACTTTCCCGTCCCAGAACAGCTGCTCAGGGTTAGTTAATCAACTTTGAGTGTGTTCACCTTGCGTGAGTAAGGAAAATCAATGGAGCTCCGATACCAGGATTCATCATAACAGATAAACAAAGAGCAGAGCCTCCATTTTAATCCAGTGGATAGGGAAATGTAGACACATGCCGAACGACGTATTTATCGTAAAACAGCAAGAATAAAGAAAAAAAAGTCATTTTAATCAGCCCAGCCAAATCTGTCCTCATCACAGCATGAATGTTTTAATATAAAACATTTTTTCCTTTTGTATATTTTGTGCAATACCTGCTGTCATCACTTATCCAACTTGAATGTTTAATGGGTGAAGCTGGAATCCTAATTTTACATTTAATTCCAATTATTTAAAGGGTCAAACTGCAGGAAAGAGAAACTGAAGAGAAAAACATGGAGACAGATAAGAAACAATTTGCTGAGGGACCTGTGACATCAGGTGATAGCTTTAGTTTTCCCTATCTCTAATTTCATCTAATCTCAGCTTCACTGATGGATGATGGCTCTCTGATGGCCACAGCAGAGATGTTTTACAGAATCAGTAAACTGAAATAATGGCAGCTTTCACAGTCTTTAATGAATTTAAAGTTTTATTAATAAAGTCAAACATATTATAAGAAGTAAGAAAAATAAAGTCATTATGAACAGATCCAGATGGGATGAGATGAGACACAGCTGGAGCCTGTACTGGATCTGGGCCTTATCCGGTCTGAATCTGTGATCCTTTTCCCATTTTGGATCCCTCCTGCTCTGAAAGTTGACTCAGATATGGTTTGCTGATCCATTGCAGAGCCTATGATCCCTTCAGGGGGATTCGGTTTTGAGTGGGCTCAGAGTGACTTCCTGTGAAAAAAAAAAAATGTTGATTCATATTCTGGATTTCAGACACCATAACTTAAAATGCTTGCAGTATGACTCTCAACCTGTGAGCAGATTTCAGAAAACTATTTAGACACACTGTCTGCCGCTGCATTTAAAAAGTACCTTTGTAAGTTCACTTTAAACAGTAACATAAAATTTTCCTCTCTTTCCTCTCTGGCTGCACACACAGCACCTTCACATTTCACTGACCTTGATGGTACTCCCAATGACAGTTCCTATCTGGCTGCAGACACAGGCCCACCCCACAGGACGCGCACATCCACTTAGTGCACCTTTGACATAATTTGCAACGCCGTCTCCCCATGCTGGCTCTCTGTGATTTGATCTGCCCACTCCTAGTGGGGACAGGGAAGTGTTTGTCTCCTGGGGACTTCCGGGGCTCCTTTTTCAGAGGAACTCCCATGAGGTATGCAGCAAGCTCCTCCTGGAAACACTGATGCGTCATAGGTTTCTGCTGCATTGTGGCACACCGATCCTTGTGGATGACAAAGGAGTTTGTCATAGCAATGTCAACCAGATGCTGGAAAACAGTGGTAGGCCATTTTCTTGTTTTCCGGTGGACTGAACATGTTCCAATCAACTGGTCAGAGGTATCCACTCCTCCCATGTACTTATTGTACTCCGTCACTGTGGTGGGCCTGGGGATTGTGATCTGCTCTTTTCTCCCATCCTCGTTCCTCTGATAGCAGTCCACTTGGTCCCCACTGTACACTGAGTGGACGGTGGAGCACAGGGAGACTTCCCTGGTATCCATCCACTTGACAAAGAGAAGATCCCCATCCCTGATCCACCGGATACTGCCCCGGGGGGATCTCTTGGTGAGGGCGTTTGTGGAGGCGGTGGGGACACCACTTCTCCCCTCTCTGTACGTCCCACAAGCGCCGAATCCCTGCTGACTCAGGTATCGGAAGAGGCGGGGAGTGGTGTAGAAGTTGTCGGTGTAGATGATATACCCAGACCCCAGGTAGTCTTTTTTGACCAAACTTGTCACAACATCAAAAGAGAGCCCCCTTCCTGAAGCCATTTTTGACTTGCCCGAGTACAGCTGGAAGTCGATGGTGTAGCCATTTATGTCAGCAAGGACAAAGAACTTCAGCCCCCACTTTGCTGGCTTGGACTTCATGTACTGTTCGATTCTGATTCTGGCCTTGGTTGCCACCATCCTCTCATCCACTGAAATGTGCTGTCTTGGGTGGTAGATGGCCTTGCACCTTAGGCATATCATCTCAATAAGAGGTCTGACCCAGTGGAGATAGTCGTAGGCCCCTGTGCCCCTTTTGGCCTCATTTATTTTATCTTTCTTTGGGTCACTCATGTGAAGGTTGGTTAAAATGGCCACGAACCGGTCTCGGGTCATGATGGTGGCAGGGAATGGCACATGAAAGATGGTTTCTCTACGCCAAAAGTCACTCATTTTCGGGAGGCGCAAGACTGACATGAATATTAACAAACCAATGAACTTTTTCATTTCCTCTGGATTTATGTTAGTCCAGTTGAACTTTCTCCCGTTCGCCTTCCCTAAAGTTGCATTCTTATTTGTGTTATCACAGAGGACTTTGAGAATTTCAGCATCAAAAAAGTGTGAAAAAATTTCCCCTGGGGAAGGGCTCCCAGTATTGAGGGGGGGTTGCACACCGGGAGTCCTTCTGGGGATAAACTTCATTGGCTGAGGAACTCCATCATCGGGCTCTGCCTCAGTCCTCCATCTCAACTTGTGAGGTGAGCGGCTTCGATCTCTCATTGCACCGCCAGAGCCCCGAGCAGCCACATGGCCCCTCCCTCTATGGCCCCGAGGGTCTCCTCCACTTGGGCATGGCTGCTCCTCATCACGAGGGAATCTGAAAGTAGCAGAGACATGTTCAGCTGGTCACACAACCAATAATACACACAAGGCATGGCACACTGTGCAAGCAGCCTGCACTATAACGAAAAAGTCACCAAACATTAAATGCATGTGCCATATTTGCCATACGCACAGTTACGCAACAGGTAAACATGCGTACAAAAACACACATACATTGTACAAACTTATTGACTTAGAAAACTATCCAAAAACAGTCGCCACACAATGCAAGCTTCGATTTGCACAAGCAATTAAACGCACACAAAGTACAAACTAAGCTACGCTCTCTCCATGTGGACAGAGCTCCATTCATGCAGAAATTCCACCGGGCGTCAACATTACCTTTCTTCCCCTGCAGCTGCTCCTTCGGTCTCCACTCCATCTCCAGACATCAGTGGTGGGTTTATCACCGGGGAGAACTGTGCTTCGGACATTTTTTTTACAAATATATATATATCTCGCTTCTTTGCCCCGTTTCTCTGCGCTGTTGTTTCGCTGCTGACAGCGAGTATGCGTGTGTTTGTCTGCGGGAGGGAAGGGGGAGCAACGGGGGGGGGACAAAGCAGGGGATCTGCGGGTTTCCTGCAACAGGAGTGAAATTACCGTAATGACCACATGTTGGCTGCAAGTTATTTTACAGTATGCGTGCTTTCCTTACGTAATGCAATTAAAGCAAACATTGCATTCATTTGCATTGCTATGCCAGATTACACAGATCAGTTACTTAAACTAGAGGCGAATCTTAAAGACAAAGGTCTGAATGACCTGCAATTCACTACTTCTAAATTCTGACACGAAACATGTTTTCTATTCAGGTACTTACGGCATTACGTTGTCGTTACGTTGCCCTCCAGCAACACTGATGAACCGTGGAGTCATTTTTCACCACTATATGTCCTTTAACTGCATTCCTTCCTGTCCTGTCAGAGTGATGCAGGAAAACTAGTCCATGCATGTGTTGCTGTTGTAATTCATTATTATCAGGCTGCTCTGAAAAGTCTTCAGTTGATCCAAAACACTCCAGGGAGAGTACCAAGGGGGAACTAGAAGGAAAGATTATATTGCTTCTGTGGAACCAGTTTGCAGTTTGGATTAGAGACACAGACACTCTCTTTACTTTTGGCATTATAACTTAAATTTTTCATAAAGCTTATAGTTAAGGATGAATCAGGTGACTGTTAACGGCCCCTTAGTTATGTTGCCATAGGCTCAGGCTGCTGAGAGACTTCCCATGATGGGCTGAATATTTCTTTTCTATTACCTATGGGATTTTATTCTCCTCTCTGTTTTCTCCTCGTCTCTCTGCAGCACTTTTGTCCTTTTTACCTTTACTCCACAGTTGGTCGCAGCGGATGGCTGTTCCTCCCTGAGCCTGGTTCCACTCCAGGTTTCCTTCCCACTGTCGCCACGTGGTGCTTGTAGGGGTTTGTCTGATTATTGGGCTTTTTTCTCCAATGCTGCACTTTCTTTACCTTGAAATAGATAATGCTATTAAGTGATACGGCCCTCTAGCCTGTCCTGTGGTTTGCACTACTTTTGCACAATGCCAGCTTTAATATAACTCTTCCATACCTACATTTTCATGTTTTTACATTTTATCTATTTTGTTTCTATATGTATAGTTTAGTACTCATCATTGGCACTCTTGCTTTGATGTTTAGTTACTTTAGACTCAATAAAGTATCTATCTGTCTAGCCCAAAATGCATGAGGCTCCTTAGATGAAGTGCTGCGCTGTGAAATCTGAGAAAAGATTTTAGGGGAAACTGCTGTTAAAATAAGCTGTATAATTAAAACACTGGACAGTAAGTGATGCAGTTGCCGGTTCGGTTAGCCAGTTTCTTTATTTGTTGTGGAAATGCAAATCATCACAGCATAGGCAAGGCCAAGTAGAAATTTCCATATTTCCTATTACGAATTCATAAAAGTTTCATTGTTTAAAAAAAAAAAAAAGAATTTTGTATCCGAACCTGAGAAATTTCAAAGCATGAAGGAGGTAAACAAAAAAAGAATGCATCTGCTTTTTTTCCTGAAAAAAAAAAAAACACTCATTCTGCAAAAGAATAAAAATTGAGATTACACAGCTCTACTTTCATGTTACACCATGTTTGTGTAAGTTAGAAACTTCAGCAGAAGCAGAATAAAAGCAGCAGTTCTCAACTGTCTTGAAGTTTGCTCACTTTCCTCTGACGGTCACATCGACACTACAACGATTTTGCATGCGCACAATGACCCGAGTGATTTACCAGCTTTCATCATCAACATCATCATCATTAAAGACATCAATTGATTCTTTAGGATCGTCCTGCAACTCTGAAACCACACAATGCCAGATTCTGTACATGCTGGAGTGAAAGCTCTACCGCCATAAGACAGAAAAATCAAACACAAACATTGCGGGCCTTTTCACATCTTACTGTGAACTATCATGGCAGCACACCCATGTACCATTTTTATATGTTGGCTGCAAGAAATTGGAAAGTCACTGGCTTTTGATTCAAAATGCAAACAGAGAGCATTAGAATAACAATAAGGAGAAATTAAAATATCAGAAATAAATGATATCTGTATAAAATATCAATTTCTCTGTGCATCTTAACAGGATACGAACACAGTAAGATTTTGGTTTTCAGTCACATGACAAAATACACACATGCCCTCGACATATTTTTAGACACATACCCGCATATATATTATAATAACACAGGGACAACTGTTTGGCACATTTTTCCTCCACTGAATATTTTACATAAACTATAACTTGTGTATACTTCTGGTTAAACACAAGTTTGGAAAAGTAAACAAGTGCCATCTTTACAGCTGCAGAAGAAAAAACTCCCAAAACCTCATCTATGTTTTCCTACATTATTAATCTGGGAAATACTGCACACTGGCGATCATCCAGGGTGCATCCTCTTATTAGTAGTAGAAGTAGCGTAAGGGCTGATATCTCCGGAAATATTAGCATCTGCACATAATGTTCTCTGATATTAAAAAGGGATAATTTAAAGTCTCACCTTTGACTCAATTTTTTTTTTTTACAATGCTCGGCAGCACATGAAACAGAGCAGCATTCCAGCTGAGCACACCGTGGTGTGGACACCAGCCGAGTCTTCAAGGGAAGTTGGTAACTTACTAAACAATGACCCCATCACGTTCTCTTAAATATACCTCTAACATAGTGTATGCACATATGCTGATCAGCCACCTGCTTAATATTGCACCCCCATTTTTGTCACCAGTATAGCTCTGACCTGTTAGATAGGTCTGCATGACAGGGGCCTTAGGTGGGTGTTACATGCAGTAACATCCATATGAATGCTAAGTCCCACGTCACCTGTCAGTGGATTTAAACTTGTGGCTGATAATTTTATATTTATAAAGAACGTCACTGATACACACACGCACGCACACAGACACACACGCACGCACACACAGACACACGCGCGCGCACACACACACACAGCCTTGAGAACACTTTCGGTGTATTTTTTCCAGGTAGCTTTATATTACAACTTAGTGTAAACCACAAGTAAAAAACACAGGATTATTTTTTTATTTACACATAAAGAGAAAACTATTTAATGCCAAAACTCCTAATAAGACCAGTACTGGTGCAGATTCCTCAAAAGCTTTCACCTTTCAGGAGCCACACAGCATCTAAGCTTCAGTTTTACCTAATAGAAACTAAAATCATCTCCTATGAGTTACGTTATAGCCACATTCAAGCATGCATCAGTGCACCTGAGGTATTGTTAAACAGCTGACTGTGTGTCACCTAAAGCACTTGCACAAACATCTGCTATGAAACCAAATCCTCAGTTATTTCCAAGTGGTGCAATTCTTTGAATTTTTAAAGAACACCTGCATGTCTTTCTGTCTTTGTCTCTTTCACACAAAACCAATTTTTTTGAGCTGTTTTCTGGATTCTGGGTAAAGAATACGGATTTGTAGTTCAGGCAGTAAAATTAAACTCATTTGAACCCAAACCTGCCCTGAGCCTCAAAAGTCCAAGTAGTACACAGGAGAGTGCCGCTGGAAATGTTAACTGTTTTTGATTTTGAGTCACATGAAGTCACAGCGGAAGAATCTGCTCAAGTGTATCACGTGTGCTTTGGGCCAGTTTGTCAGGAAATTTAATAGTGAAGTCCAGGATCATGTCACCTCTCTTCTCAGGGAACTTGGACAGCGGCAGCCCTTCTCCACTTATTCGCTTCTTCATTCCGGGTTTAACAATGTCTCTGGAGGTCACAGTGATGGTCCGGCCATCTAGTGTGGGAGCTTTGACTGTGCAGCCGCACAACGCCTGCAGACAGAGAACGGGCAGTAAGCAGATGTCCAAGTGCTTGTTAAGACTTAATAAGCAACTTTAAAAAACATGAACAAGCGTGATTAATGTTGGAATGATATTTTCTGACATTCGTGCTCTCTTACCTCTCTAAGAGATATTTTTGCAGGATAAACAATATCCGAGCCCTCTCTTCTGAACAACGGGTGAGGCTTGTCCTTGACCACAAACACCACATCTGCAGGAATGTTGGAGGGAGTTTCATCTCCCTCCCTGGGAAAGGTGATTTTTGTTCCCTCTTTCCACCCACGCTTTATATCGACTGTTAAAATCTTGTCCTCACTGCGCATGGTGCAGCCATCTGGATTGAGCCTCTTACGAGAGATCCTCATCTTTTTCGTGCAGCCCGAGAACACCTCCTCCAGGCTCACCTTCAGCTCATGCACCACAGGCGGGTCCTTTTTCTTCTCGTGCGCTCTGTGAGCTCCTACCGGGTGGGGTTTAAAGGACCGGTGAAACCCACCCATGCCGCCCATTCCTGACATGCCAAATGCAGCAAAGGGGTCATTGATGTCCGCGTTGTCCTCCCCGTCCTGGAAGAAGAAGTGATCGAACGGGCTGCGGCCACCAAAGAACTCAGCAAAGATTGCATGAGGGTCCCCATGGAAGCTGTAGTTGTAGCTTTGACCGCCGTGTCCTCCGCCTCCAGTGTTAGCCGAACCCTTTAATCCTGTTGAAGAAGAAGACATGGACAAACACCCGCATTCATTTAATTGACTTCTTTGCAGTTATTTACTTTTACAGGGTTTTTTAGTACCTGAAAAACTGTAACTAATGACTTTAATAGAAAGCCATAATCCTCATTATATCAATGTTTAAAATTACAAGTTTTGTTTTGGTTTTTTTGGTTGCTAATTATTTACCTTTTGATGTCAGAGAAATTGAGCATTCTGTCTTTAAACGGCAACTTTCTCAAAGCGGTTTCATTGCATGATCTTTGAACACTAAGTCAACACACATTTATCTTAACAAAGCAGATCCACATTGATTAGAGCTAATGACGATGTCAGGTACGTTGTCAGAGAATATATCATCTGATAACAACCTGGTTATTGATCTGCTTGCTCAATATATTCATTGAATAACACCTCCTGATTGCTGGGTTACCACTAATAATCCTGTCTACAAACAATCAAACAATTAAAAATGCTAACTGCAAGACGAGTGATGCTCAGAAGCAGAAATATTTTTACATTTTTCTGCGCTTCCTGACGTCACAAAGTCTGATCTCTGTCCCTTCCTGTACATGAGGGTGTAGACAGGGACACCAAAGTCTGCAGGCACAAATCTGTGCATTATTTTAAAAGCAGGGCAGAGGCACGGACAGGACAGACAAGAACTCGCTGTTTCCAGCAAGTTCTGCAGCTACACCTATTGTTCACACGCAACCATTATCCGATTACTGATGCAGAAAAATGCCAGAAACTACACTAAGGAGGATGCATGTGTATATCGATTTGATTCCCTAGAGTAAGAAAATGTACGTTTTGCTTTACAGAGGATTAAACTCAGTAATGGCACAAGCTGCAAAACTTCGTGAAACCCCGAGGGGAGGAGATCAAGTTACCTTCTTCTCCAAAACGATCGTAAATGTCCTTTTTCTTGGCATCGCTGAGAACATCATACGCTTCGGCGATCTCCTTGAATTTGTCTTCGGCTCCGGGAGACTTGTTCTTGTCGGGGTGATAACGTAGAGCCTGCTTTCTGTACGCCTTTTTTATCTCATCTTCAGATGCTCCTTTGGCTATTCCCAGCACTTTGTAGTAATCTTTACCCATCACACTGGTCGGTCGGGACTTCTTTCAGTTGCTTTTGTCGACGTTTAGGTTTAACGTCGACAAAACATCCAGCATGTCTCGATTAACGAGGGTCAGCTTAACGGGCTTCGCCGCCTCACGCCGCCGCCGCAGCTGTCCCTGCAGCGGGTAGTAGCTCAGTTCGCCGTCCGGTGCTCTTCCAGAAAGTGTCACAGCCGCCGAACAACTTTCAGCTGTGTCCTACTGACGAGGACGAAAATGTCACCTGGCCTGTTTACGCTTGCAGAAGCGTGTCAGTATGCCGCGCTCGAAACCTTGCGAGGAAACTTCTGGAAGAAGCTGATGCTGCTGTTGCGGGTCATCACTACCGAGTCGAGAAAATTCCCCCCTGACAACTTCCGGTTTCGCCTGCGCCGTGGCGGACGTCCAGAAGCGTCTTTGAATTAAATGTTTTGGGAAAATGTGCTTAGATACGGGCAGCTGACGAGAAATTTGTCAGTAATTGGACTACTGGAGTTAAAAAAAAATCTACTTTCGTAAACGCTATTGTAATAATAGGAATAACAAGTACGCATGCGCAGACTACTTAGCGTGAGAATTTGGACGCTTTCGAATGAATTTACTCATCTTTTCGTTTCCTATCTGTACATGCAGTGAAGGAACAAATATTCAGGGATAAATATAACAAAGTAAGAGCAATGAGCAAGTTTAAGCATCAAACACGTCCATTTCTTGCATTCTGGGTTGGTTTTATGTTGCAATTTACACAGGTTGTATGTCATTTATGGTAGAAATATCTTTATTTAACCAAATAATAATTCTCACTGCTGGTACTAAACCTGCACACATTTAGGCATGTTTTACACTTGGCATTTCTATAGGATATTATGGGCTACTTTGTGTCTTTGGTTTAGAAAAAGTAACCGGTTTATTTGTGCGTATGCACCCCTGTTCACGTCAATGACAATTTAATTTATTTTGATTATTAATAGATTACATGTGTTTAAGCAATATTTCTGTTCATGTTAAAAACTCCATGCACTTTCAAAACACAAGATGTTGAATCTGAACATGTATCCCTGGAAGTCATTTCACAGGATCTGATGTGGCTAAAATATTTATGTGTGATGCTGCATAGAAAGAAACTCTGAATCAGTTTATTAAGTGCTTTCACTGATTATGTAGTGCTGCATGCTCCCTAAAAGAAGATACGTGTTGAAATACACACAGGACTCAAGGGGTCAGCAGTGATTTTCTTGCCCGTTGCCTGACTCAGGCGGTGTACAAGTGCTGGAGGTTTCCTATGTGGACTTCTCATTAGTCAGGATACAGACACAGAGATATGAAAGCCTTTGATTTTACTCTGTGCAT
>VUQK01006110.1:1869-15861 GCA_015106715.1 Bujurquina vittata | reverse complement strand
TAATTGATATAAGAATAAAAAAAAAGACAAGCTATCAATAAATAGTGTGTATGTTTTTTTTATTATATAGAGTATATATATATATATATATATATATATATATATATATATATATATATATATATATACGTAAATATGATGTCTGATGGTTGTGGACTGTTTGTGTCTCAGAGGCAAAGTGTCTCAGGGATGAGGACATTCTCCAGACACTTCCTGTGGGAACCACTGCCAGCTTTTACTTCAGTGACCTGGGGCCCCAGCTCACATGGGGAACCGTAAGACCACCTTTACACATGGGCACAACATTTAGAACCAGTGTTGTATGTGAAGTCATACATGCTTTATATTACTGTGTACAGTATCAAATATTTGCTCATCCTCCGGTTGAAATAAAAGTCGCCTTGCTGAGATTTGAGTATACCGTAAGGATGTTTGCAAGATTAGTTTTTGGATATTTGGCTACAATCGCAATGTTTTTAATCTGCTGTCTATCTTTGTGACACAAGAGAGCTGCTTTACAAAAACTGCTCTGCACTTATTATGCTAAAACATGCAAACCCCTTGGCATGGGCTTTTAATATTCCTGCACTTTAAATATACAGAGACACCCTTTCACCCCCTCAATAACTCTTGAATATAAATATCAGCCCACAGTGACAGGTAGAGGTGATTTGCGGTGGTTCATTTTCACCCGCCTCCTGCACTGAATGTCCTCTGTCCTAGGACATTTAATCTCATGGCCTCATTTCCCCCAGAGGTGTTTATCCCTCCTGACCACTCACTTGCGTTTCATTGCAGCTCTTTACTCACCCATGCCCACCCAGTCTCTACATTCCCTATCCTTACCAACCCTGAGACAATCCCAGAAAAATGCCTTTAGTCTGATGCCAGGGTGGGTGGAGAACCAGAGATCAGAAGTAGCTACTGGTCAGGCATGCTGAGCCAAGGCTCTGCCTGAGGTGCTGATTCAGGGATCTATTTCACTGTCAGCTGTGTCACTTGATCATAAAGTGGGTATTACAAGGTGTCCTAGTATCTCATCTGTTCTGTAGGCACATACTGAATACGAGGAGGATGATTACTGTAACTCGTTTGTTGTTAATGCTGAGGAGAAGTAGATGGACTTTTTTTGATCTAACAAGTGAAACTATAGAAACCAGAGTCACACTGGTGTCAGCTGTTAGTGAGCGGGTAAGGATGTCAGGTGTCAGTTGCATGTTCTCCCTGTGGCAGAGGGTTTAGACAGACAAAGCACTGTTCTGATAATGATAACATATGTGAAAATCCTTAATCAGTGTATTTTAATGTCTGTATGCTGAATGCTGGTGCAATTAATGGTAGATTTTTGTTCTGTTACGTACTGAGGTACAAATAAAAACGCATTTAAAGTTAGAGTTCTCCAAATGTGGCATGAGTAATAACTTATGCAACCGCTGATTTGCATTAAAAATGAATACACAACTGTGCATTTCATTCATCAACACTTCCTTTTATGTTATGCAGTTCAGTTCAGTTTTGTTTATGAAGCGCCAGTTCACAACAGCGATCGCCTAAAAGAGCTTTATATTGTAAGGTAGAGACCCTACAAGGTGAAAAAGAAAGCCCGGAAATCACATGACTCCCTATGAGCAAGCAACTGGATACAGTGGGAAGGAAGAACTTTGGTGCAGTTGAGGATTTTATATTATTCTTTGTGAATTTTTATACTTAATTATTCATTATTTGCTGATTTTTGCTTTGTTTCTTGATGCTGTGGGAAGAGACAGTCTCTATGGGGATGGGGTTATGGGTGGATGATCACTACATCAACAAGGCATTTTTCACCCAGAGAACTGCCCCTCACTGGAAGTTTTCTCTTTCTTGGACCATTCTCTGTAAACCCTAGAGATGTTTGTGTTGGAAAATCCCTGTAGGAGCCAAAGTGAATGGTCATGTTTTTGCCACATTCAAAGTCACTTAAATCACCTTTCTTCCCCTGTTCTGATTCTCTGATTGACCTTCAACAGGTCATCTTGACCATATCTACATGACTAAACGCCCTGAGTTGCAGTTGTACCTAACAAAGTGGCCGCTGAATGTAAGAGCCCAGGGGCACATTTCCAGCTCCATTCCAACTCTTCAATTTCAGCTATCATATCTGACTAAACCCTCTGAACCTACGGCTGCTGCCAAGGAATGTAACTGCCACCTGAGTAATGGATAAAAACCACAAACAAGTGCAAAATAATTAAATGAATGAAATGAATAAATACCAAGACAAAATCTTACTTAGCACCAAAAAACCCCTAACAAACCTTAACTTTAATGCGTGCATTTTTATGGGGTGTTTTTGAGCAGCTCGTCACATGACTGACCCTTAACCACCAAAACTTTGAGGACCTCTGATTTAAAGCATTTATCCTCGCTCACTTCAGGTGTTCCTGGCAGAGTGCGCTGGTCCACTGATCATCTACTTAATGTTCTACTTCCGCCTTCCCTTCATCTACTCTCCAAAATATGACTTCACCAGCAGCAAGCACTGGGTCGTACAGTGAGTGTCGGCTTTCTCATGTTTTCAGGGATCTGTTGCGATGCTAGTGCAGTGTTTCACACAATCCCAGGCTTTACACAGACAGCCCCCACCCCTCCCCGCCTTCAGCATGACAAACAGTTAGGAAGCATATTGCTATGTTGACACTGAGTCAGCGCCAAGCGTAATGGACTGCAGCGGAGCAATGTATTAATCACAGCTAAATATGTAAGTGTGTCTTTGTGTTTGTGTGTCTTGTTGCAGTTTGGCCTGCATGTGTCACTCCTTCCACTACATCAAGAGGATTCTGGAGACGCTGTTTGTCCATCGTATCTCCCATGGGACCATGCCTCTCAGGAACATATTTAAGGTGACTGTGCCACACATTTAAATCTTTGTGTATCGCAGCTTTTATTTTGTTTGCAGGTTCTATTCTCGGGCATCTATGTGCAGCTCCATCTAGATGCTTTGACTTATTTTAGTCCTGCTTTCTATGCCAGAACTGTGGCTATTACTGGTCCACTGCAGCTTGGATGGCATACTACATTAACCACCCTCTGTACACCACACCCTGTAAGTGCTGACCACTATAATTCTCACTTTAGCTCATCAGTCAACGCTGACTTCTATCTTAATCCATTTTTCTGTGACGCGTCAACAGATTATGGGCAACAGCAGGTGAATACAGGTCTTTACATTTTCCTGGTAAGCATCAGATCTCTGGGAGTCGCCTTCCAGATAATAAATAATAATCATCCTATTGTATGCTCATCTTTGAATTTCTTTATTCCCACAGTTCTGTCAGATAGGTAATTTTTCCATCCACGTTGCACTTCGTAACCTCAAAACACCAGGTGAGCGTTCTCCAGCAATGAGTACGATTTTCTCTCACTGATTTCTTTTAAAATGCACAGTGCAGTTTGAGTTTACGCTTCATTTCAGGCTCAAAAACCAAGAAGATTCCTTACCCAACGAAAAATCCCTTCACCTGGATTTTTTGGCTGGTCTCTTGTCCGAACTACACATATGAGGTAAGCTCAAACCAAAGTCCATTTGGTAAAGTTCAACCTTTGTCTTTATGTAGATGAATCTATAACATCTGGTATTTACCTGCAAGGGGAATTTTGTTGGTCCTCACTCATTTTGCTGTTATTTGTTTTGCTGCCAGTCTTTTCTAATGTTACTCTAAAACACAGAGGGTAACTGCTCAGACAGTGCTGTATTTTATCCTTGCAAAGACAGATGGAATGCCATCTGCTGGTCATGCCCTGTAAATGTACCGTGAGTCTCAATGCACTGTGTGTGTGTGAGTGTGTGTGTAAACTTCTTGTTCACAGGTTGGTTCCTGGATCGGCTTCACAGTGATGACCCAGTGTGTGCCTGTGGCTTTCTTCACTCTCGTGGCCTTCATCCAGATGACGGTTTGGGCTAAAGGCAAACACCGCAGCTACTTAAAGGAGTTTAGGGATTATCCCACCTTGCGCTCTTCCATACTGCCCTTCATCCTATAGAGCCTGGCACAGACAACAGCTGCTGGTACACCCATCCTGCTCCTCACCGGTAGAGGTCCTTTTTAAGAGTCTGTCCATCCAAATGGATGTCAGGGAGTGCGTGCAGAGGTTAACAAGCAGTGACATTTACAGTGCTGGATTGGTGATCGCAGGACTGTGATGGGCAAAGGAAGCTAGTCAAATGCAATAAAGTCTTATTTTAATGTTGTGTTTGATCTCAAAGAGAATATAAAACCTGTTGTTTTTATTTATTATTATTTATGAGTTGCAGAATACTCGAAAGTGACTGTTTATTTAAAAAACCCAATCATATTTTAATAGTTTTTTGGCAGCCCAATCAGTGAAATTTTACCAAGAGTATTCTCAACTACTATGCAGCCTGGAGCTGAAAACTTAGTGGTGTCATGCAGCTTGTGCATTATTCTACTGAAGTGGCTGATCCTGGACTGACCTTTACACGAAGCCAGCTCTATTAAATTTATTCATTGTTATGAATTCTGTTTCCTCTGAATGTGCCTTTCATACAAAGCTCAGTCGACTGAATTTGAAGCTTAAATTAGGGCATTTGGTAATGAAAACAATTTGTAGTTTTTGTAAGGGTCAAAAAAAAAAATTGTTGAGCAGGAATTTTTATGGAGAGGAAGGTTTGTTTACATTATTTTCAGTCACTGATCCACTGTAACTTGCTTTTTGGTGTACTGTTGACTTAAGGGTAATAAACTCTCACAAAACTGCTGAACGGAGACACCAGTTTTATTTGCAACTCTGGAAAAGTGTCTGTTGTGTTACAGATAAAACTTGGAGGGGAATACACTTGAGATGCAGACTACATTATATGGAATGTTACAATTCAAGTGGCTGGCTTAGATCAAAACACAAAGAGACGAGACAAATTATAAAGGAATAAGATAAGATAAAATATTGCATTTCATCAAGATATCTGTTTGTAAACAGACGCTGAGCAGCTCCACTGAATGTCTTGCAATATATTCGGTATCGCAACAACATTTCTTGCAAATGTATTTATGTATAAAAGCAAATTCCATTCGGTTGCGCATATTCTGGTCACATCTATTTGCAATTGCTACCCAAAGTGCAACTGTATCGTTGGACCACAATAACTTTAATGGGGGCCGGGGGCAACACAGGTAGTAGCATATCATGTTGGTTATATCTCAAGCCCCTTTCAGATATGCACATTTTATCTCCCTAACCCCATTTTGTGATTGGCTATAAAACATTCCTCTGTGAAGCACTGTCACGTGTGCCATGGCCGTCCTTCACAGCTGGGTGCTTGTCTGAATATTAGCATGAGGATTATTAGCAGAAAAGTGACGTGCGTTTGAATGACAAAGTGCCGTCACGTTAACCGAAATATCACACGTCCCATGTCTGTTATAAAAGATACCGAAGACACAATCCAAAACAGCAGCTATTGGTGGCGTGATGAGTGAGGAATCAGACTCTGCAGATTAGGGCTGCACCAAAATACTCAAGATATTGTAACCGGTTCTGTTTTTTTTTTTTAAATGTGGAAAACCAAACAGATCTGAGCTTGTGTCCATGAGATTTCTCTCACTGTCAGCAGTGACTGGCGCCCTTTAGTTGACCTCACTGCTGCTAATTAGTGACTTTTAATACCCATTTAGCAAGTGTTTGATTTTTTTTTTTTTTAAGAATAAAGAAAAAACTAAGAACACTACTGTTTTGCAATGGCGCTCTAGCTCCCATTGCTCCCCTGCTGATCTCTTTGTCTGTATGACACCTGTCAGATGATGCTGTAGTTAGAAAATCAGCAACTATTCATTGCTGATTACCATCAAATCACCAAAGCATTGAGGGCAGCCCTAAAAATGCAGATACTTGGATAGTCTGACTTCTCCAGCACTCTGCACATGGAACAAAAAAAAAAAAAGGAAACTGCACAATAGACGTGCTTTGTTTTCTGTGATTAACAGTTTCTGGGTAAACAGAAGGTGTGGTAACAGACACAGAGAGGACGTCCAAAGCTGTGACAGCACTGTGGCCACAGCCATGTCTGTGTAGGTGGTCCACTTGGTACGAAGGCTCCATCCTCTTCACTTACCCAATGTTTCACTATTGCAGAAAGGTCACTGCTGCACCGCTTTAAAACACTGTGAATGCAGCAGTCTATTACCTTCAACAGTGGGGTTGCATGAGTGAAATGAAAACCATCTGAAAACTAAAGACAATAATGAGAGGTAGGACGACAGTCTTTCAGTTTCTGGTCGTTCTCACAGTGAAAGTCAGTACCGCCAAAACCCTTTCCACCCTCGGCGCGCCCTCTACACGTACTGTATATGAAAGTAGGCGGTAGAGAGACGGCACTGCATGCAAGTTTGAGTTAATGCAGCGCAGCTTGCCATGTCAGTCGCCACTTCAGAGGTCTTCGCATTCCAGGAAATGGGTCCGCTGCAGCACTTTTACGTGCCGCTCGTAGATTTTGAGGGCAGGGCCGAGTCGGATAGACAGCCCGGTCAATACATCGCTGCGCTGCATCAGAAGGAGAGACTTCCCATCAATTTCCTGCAGAGGAGCGAAAAGAAACAAATTAGCGTCGCTCTTTGGTTTCTAAAGGTATGCTCTGAATATTTAACCTGACAACACATTCCACTAGCCACCAGGAAAAAACATTCTCTAGTGCAACAGACCCACACTGCCTTAAAAAAAAATGCATTAAGTGATGGAATATGTGACTTTGATGTATGAGTAGTGCTTTCTGTAGTGGTGCACTAACCTGCGTTCGAAATGCAACGGCCTGCTCTGGAAAACCTGCAGCTGAGAAATAACTGGCCACATCTGCCACAGTCCACTGCAACAGGTTCTGGCTCATCTCCTTCTTCATGGACCTGGAGGATATGATTTAAAAAAAAAAAAAAAAAAAAAAAGTATATATTATATATAAATTTTAAAGCTTTTACATGACCCACAGTGCACCTTCACAATCATTATTCAAAGTGTTGTCCCTCAGCAGAGGTGAACAGATAATCTGGACAATCTGCCAAACACTGTGGACCAAACACTGTGAAGGGCTATCAGCATGCTGAGCGGAGGCTGGCAGATTAAATGGCTGACAGGTAATTATGGTTAAATGCTCAGATCCTGCCAATTGCTGTATTTTTTTCCCCTTTTGAATGAAACGCAAGCAGTTTTTATTATAGTATTATTACTATTATTGTTAAGCTTTTTGATTTTATGTGATGTTAGGAGACTCTTGCAGAGATATATACTGTCTATTTAAATATAAAACAGCATGAAATTGATATCAGTTCTGGGTCAAACTCTGCGTGCCACACAAATGTGTAAATGTGCTATTCAAGAGAGGGCGAAAAGATGCACAAACAGGAATTTCTAATGGAGACGAGAGGATACTCACACTTCATCCACTTTACCACCATTCAGAAGATTGTCGTCAGTTGCTGTCAAGGATGACGTGTCCGTCTTCTTAAATGTGCCTGTGGACAAACAGAACCCACGTTATAATAAACCCGCAAAGAATTCTGCTCAAATCAAAATGAACAAGCACTGAATGGCTGCAGTGTGCATCCCTCCTTTGCCAACTCTTTCATAAAAGCTGAACTGAAGCCCAGTCCACATGACTAACACTGTCTTAATATGACACGCACAGCTCTTCTTCAAACTTCTTTGCTTTTTTTTTTTTTTTTAAAAAAAAAAAAACAGCTCTGGATTTTTAAATGTGCAAACTCATTCCAGTGAGATCCAGCAGTGCAACCGGCAGCAGCAGAAAAAGATGCTTTTTCCATGCTTCTAGTGGTCGTACTGGGGAGTCTGCAGTTACGGTATGTTTTTTCTATTAGAGCTGCTTCACGGCTCTGTAAAGTGAGGGCTTGGTGAATGAGCGTTGATGCAGCCCCTTATTATATCAGACCGCTTTCACGGATGCTGGCAGGCCTGCTGTCATACACGTGATGCATGACAGGGACGCAGCCACATTTTAGATGGGTACCACTCTTCCAAGGCAAACTGCATCCTAGCTATGCAAACGTACAGTATATAGTGGCAATGTCTCACTTAGGAGAGGAAAGAAAAATGTATGTTTAGCATTGATATTCAGACATAAATAAAAGTTACTGCTCATGCCTAGAACCATGAAATAATAATTTAAAAAGAAGAACAAAAGAAAGCAAATATCTGCAATGAGATAACGATCCTGTAATAAAGATCAGGGCAGCAGGGGCTCCATATTTGAGCCCGACTGAGCTCAGTTCAGGATTCCTTAAATTCAGATTTAAATAACCCACACATATGTAGTGTGTAGCAAACAGCTGGCTTGCACTTCAGTTTCTGGGCGATTCAGCAATAAGAACAAAGAGTGCATTTCAAGTTTTAAGCTTGAAGTTTCTCATTACAAACAACTGCACTCAGTTGTATACACTAAACAGGTACGCACCAACATATCAGGATCACCCAGTGACCGCTATCGGCCTAACCAACTGGCCCTTTTTTTTTTCCTGACTGAATGTTATGTATCTGTGCAAAGTCTGCATTCCTACAAGCAACTGCTGTCTTAGTGTTGCACAAGTACAGGACTAAGCAACGACTTTTAGCCAGAGTGGGCACAACCTGGATGGAAGGTAGCAGCACAAGCTTGTGAAGCATTCAAAAAATCTTAAGCAAGCCTCAAGGCAGGCATTGGTAGAAAAGGCCAAAACAACAACCAGAATGGAGCCTTTAAACTTAAGCTGCTGACAGCTAACTTTCTTAAAATGTGTGTTTTATTACAAACTATGTTCCAAAGTAGGAGAACGGTTCAGTGATCAACCTCTGCAGAACAGATGGAAGCTGCACAGCAGCTATTTAAAAAAACAAAAAAAACAACTCACAGTTGTCAGATGGCAAAGGCAGTGTTTGTGATCTTCCATCAGATGCATTCCTGGTCTCATCCTGTTGGCCAAACAACAGACAACAAAGTAAATTCGACATGAAAATGTCAGGTAGGAAGGAGAGAGATCAAAGTAGCAAAGGAGACATACACAGATGCTGTTTGTCACAAAAGGAAAACAGGCCCTTACCGGCCGTGATGCCGAGTCTGGCACCAACTGGTCAGACGAGAGGCTTCTGTCCTCCACCTTGCCTCCATCGTCTTTCTTTATGTTGTTTACGGCACAGGGGATGGAAGCTACAGACTGGGCTGCTGGCTTCACAGCTACTGCTAACACAGAGTGAACCAATTAACACCAATTATACACCGATTATCATCCACACCTGACTTCATTCCAGCCAAACTCTAATTAGCCTAATAGGATAAATTTAAAACAGCCAAATGGATGAATGCACTTGAAACTGGACCATCACTGAGCCATGAGAATATATTATTTTCTCCTGCATTTCCATGTCTGGCTTACATTAAAGTTAATACTGTCAACACCCAAGAATTGATCACGCAGGTGTTTAAAAGCTCCCATCCCTTCTTTCATATCCAGTGCAAAGCTGAGCATAAGCCTGCACATAAAACAGAGTGCTCTATGATGCCAATTGCGCACGTTACACTGTGCGAAGCAGCGTGAATACCTTTGTCTCTCTGCATTCCTGGGTGCTGGCGCTCTGCTGGGCAGACAGCAGAATCATAAGCCCAGTCATTGTGTGCAAGGGCCCTGGGGCTGGAGGGGGGCAAGGAGTTGGGCCTCTCACCAGCCTTCTGGAAAGAGGCGCAGTCCAGACTGGAGCCAGGGCTGCAGCCGGGGCCGGGCCGAGTGCCAGAGGGAGAGCAGGGGGCAGAGACGGCTCGCACAGGGGCACAGTGCACCATAGCATCTTCATGCGTGTGGCTGGGAGAGGGTCTTTCCTGCCCATCCCGGCTCTCATCGCCCCCCTCCTCATCTGCATTGCTATCTGTGTCCATAGCTATAGAGGTGTCCGCCTGCAATACAGAAGAAGAGCAGGAACATATGATTTCATATTTTATAGAAGCTTTCTAAATATGTCATAGTGTTTATTTGGATTGGATTTGGGGGGGGGGGGCAAAGAGCTTGATCAGACATCAAGTTGCTATTAGGAGCAACTTAAAAAGCTGGTGAGCCCCGCAAGGTTACAAGGGATTGTTGTCAAGCCTGAGTGGCACTGATTGTAAAGCGAGGGTGTCACATGAAAGCAAGCTCGTACTGATGTCGCAATTTGACCGCCGTTGTGGTAAATTATTGTCTTTGAACGCCTCCGTCCCCTTCCCCGGTACAGCTTTCCCCGGTACAGCTTTCCCCTCCGCAGAGCGCGAGCCCTGCCATCCCCATGGACATGAAAACATTTAAACCCCAATCTCGCCCTTCTGTCCCGCCGTGAAGACTTCTCACAAACGCACTCATTCCTTTCGCTGGAGCGGTTCGTCGACGGCGAGTGAAAGATTACGCCGTGTGTGCGACTGCGTGTCCAAGACCCAGCAGTCGAGCACAAGAGCGCACCAGAGCCCGCCCCGCTCCTGAGAAAAGCGCCGCTTGCACGGCATTCACCCGTCGCACCGCATTTCTCCCAACTTTCACCGAGGCACGGTCACAAAAACATCGCGCCCCGGGGGCTCGCAGCCCAACATGATTTACATCTGAGCTCGCAAACCCCGTCGCCGACGTGCTCGGCGCGTCCCTGTGTTTTTTAGAGGCCTACTTGATTGATAATTTTAACACGCGAGAGCACAAAAGGGGCCGATGGGAGGCGTTTTTTCCACCTCAAATTTCCTCCAAAGTGCGCATGGAGTTGGGAGACGCGGTAAAGACCTCGTCATTATGGCTGTGCTCTTAAAAAAAAAAAAAAGAAAGAGAAGAAAAACCCCCAGAGCGCTTCCCAGGGCCGAGCCGCTCGCTGCACAGCGGAGCGGTCGGAGATCAAACCGAGCTTTAACTCGACGGCAGCTCAACGCAGCCCGCCGAGTAGAAAGAGCACCAGTCGTAACGACTGCCGGTCTACTTTGACTTTGCATCGGGTCAACGATTTTACAGCAAAAGCGACTGAACAGAGAGTAAACACGGGTGAGTCCGTTATCGGACACGTCACTGTATACATTTGACCCCTCGTGTCCTGGCAAAAGCCTGGAGAACAACCCTCCGAGACGGGTCTGTGCAATGCAATCACGCGTAGTCGGTCAGTAGCAACACACACGCCTTTCACAGAACAATTTGATCTCGGCTTAACCCAAATCGGACGGGCGCATCCGCCATCTAGCGCCGGACGAACAGTTTGCGGTCGCTTTATGTTACTTCAGTTCTTACAGCGTTGCCGGCTCTTACATATTTCAAAGCTTTGTGGGGCTGTTTTTCCTCCTAACATGCTGTCAGTGCACAGCTGGCAGACACAGAGAGGAGATGTGACTGCTGCACGGGACGTGAGGGGCAATAAAAACAGCCGACACCACGGCGTTGGACGTGACCGGGCTTGGCAGTGTGTCCGATAATGGATCTAGGGGTTCGACTTCAAGCACTGCGTCGGCAATCGCCCATCTCTCGAAGGATAGACGCCGTTTGCGTAAATGAAGTGATTCCACTCAAAACATGACTACTTTGTGAGCGCTTGCAGTCGATTTTTTGTCTCTTTTAGCACACGCGGCAGTGCGATGGGCATATTTTGAAGTCTAGACGTAGGCTAACGGTGGAAATCTCGTCATGGGCGGCCAAAAACATGAATAAGGACACGGCAGTTCCGACACTGTTTACAAGCAGAGTCCCACTTTGGTTTCCTGCTATAAAACAACGCAAAACGCAACAATGACCCACAGTCACCCGTCAGGTTTCTACATTCGCAGTGTTTGAGACTTTCCCCCCCCTCCACACACACACACACACACACACACCTTCACCCACTCCCACATTGCCCGAGAATGAAAAGACACGCATCCGGTTTTCCCTTTCGAAATAAAATTCGCACCATTGGGCGCATATTTCGTGCCATTATTATTAAAGTATATTTGCTCACTTCCGGATTACTATACTCCCATTCCGGAACCTTTACAGCCCCCCTCCTCCTCACACACACACACACCCGCCCCTCCCCTTCGCCCAACGCCGAGTTTGGGGCTTGAAAAGCGCTTTCTGCTGACGATAATGGAGGCTCGGATTGTTGCGGACGAACAGGACGGTGCAACTTTTCCCCGTCTTGCGTTTGCGTTTTTACACCCCCCGTTTGAAAGCGCTTTCAAAGTGTCACGCTGTAAGAAATGTGCTACTCTCCCCCCACACGCGCACCTTCTGGTTTTTTTTTCCCCCCTACCTCGGCAGCGCTCGAGCGCGGTCCAACCGCTCCCCGTCTGCGGCAGTTTCGGGTGCACTTGCAAATCACTCCCCTCGCCGTCCCCACCCCCCCACCCCGTTCCCACGCAGACAAAAACATGTTTTTACACACTAATCAGTGGCAGTTTTAACCCCCCCACCTGTTAATTTTGGTGCGATGTGACACGACAATGAAACGTGAACTCGCCGAAACGTGCCTCCTCGCATCAGCCTCCACATACCTCCAAATCCTCCTCGTCCGGGTCAGCGGGACCGAAAGCGCTGTCCCCGTTGCTCAAGTCGGAGTGACTAGCTTCTTCCACGGCGCTCCTTCTCGCAGCCGTTGTTAACGATACATCATCTTTTTTCCTGCTTCTCCGCTGAACCTTTGCGGCGTTTCGGTACGAAATGGAGCCCTTGTAGTTAACTTTCAGCACGGTTTGTTCTTGGATCAGTTTTTCCAGTTCCGCGCAGGTTCGGTCAGGTTCGGACCCGTGTCGTCTCCGGACCATTCGGCAAATCCTCTCCAAGTCCGGCCGAGCTTTTCGAGACCGCAGCGAGTCGATAGTGTCCAGAATCCACTCGCGGTACTTGGATTCAGACATCTTTTCTGCTCGCTTGCTTTTTTTTTCCCCCCCGTGCTTTTTTTCGTACCTTAGTGCGTCAACCGTGTACGTTACTCACGGTGATTCTCGTGAGCCGCGGTCCGAGCCCTGCTGAGAAGCGGAAACCTCGCTGAACGCCTCCTGCGTTTGCGTTTGCGCTTAAGGTGGAGCGAAGGAGTTAGAGCGAAAAGTTTTACTCGAGAGGCGTTTTTAAGGTGGAATCTGCAGTCCTGGACGGGAACGAGCGCCCGCACTCGGCACTGTGGCGGTCCAGTGGGTGCGAAAGGTTGCTTTTTTTAAAAAAAAAAAAAAATATTCACAACTAGTATCGTTCAACCTTTGATTAGAATAAACACAGTGTGACGGAAATAATACTAAACACGTGATCAGGTCCTTCGCCTAGCTTCGCAAAACCCCAAGTATGAATGAAATAAGTATTACATAAGGAGGTATTATTTACTTTATCCAGTCAACAATAAAAGGTAATAGCACATAAGTTACAAACCGCAAGCTGCGCAGCTGTCAATAACCACACTGGTGATTGTTTCTGATAATGTTAATGCCATAATTCCCTGTGTGGTCACAGGACTGTGCAAAAGTCTTGAGCTACCCCTCATGGTGTAAATATTTTGCTAGGAAAATGGGAAATAGGTGTAGCAATGTATTGAAACGTGCATGGAAATACTGTGTATAAGGCAAAAACAGAGGTTGTACAAGTCCAACGAGCACCTTTTATTCTTCACAGTCTGAACTTCTTGACGTGGTCTTCAGGAATAGTTCTCCAGGCGTCTTGAAGGGCATTCAGAGCTCTTATTTGGATGTTGGGCTGCCTTATTGTTCTGCTCCTCACCCCACTACTTCAATAATGTTGAGGTCCTCAACATTATTGGGTCTATCCAGATATGCTTTCATTACACTGGCAGTGTGTTTGGGCTCATTGTCATGCTGAAAAATGAAGTCAGATGCTTTCCAGATGGTATTGCATGGTGAATTAAGATCTGATGGTATTTTTCTAGTCATAATTCCATCAATTTTGACAAGATCATCAACTAAAATGCAGCCCCAAACCATGACAGCGCCTCCGCCGTGTTTTACAGATGGATGTATATACTCTGTTGTACCTCTGTCTCCTGACC
>VUQK01006109.1:33881-46881 GCA_015106715.1 Bujurquina vittata | reverse complement strand
CAACCCTCACCGAGCCCTAACCTCAGGGTCCATCTCCTCGAGTGCCGTCTCCAGCTGCTTGAGCTCCTCTGCCGACAGTTTGTTGAGGATTTCATCTTCATCAAGATCCTTGTATTTATCCAGATCCTTCTTGTACGACAACGCCATGGTACTAGCTATAGCTTGCTATGCAACACCGAACACCAGACCACAGCCACAGTGCTCCTGCTTGGGGATCACTGCTCCAAACCAGGAAGACGTTACCTGAAAACAAGCAAACACACACAAACAAGTTTGTGATGATAGACAGTTCATAAATATCCTCTTATTAAACTGACTCAAAGAAAATGGCATTTTAATTATATGTTGTTAACCAAGATAAAGATGTTTATCTCATTGCTGTGAACCAATACTTGATCACAGCTGGGCTGTATAATAAGGCCTGTGGATGATGTCATCATGGCAAACACACACAGCTGGAACAAAGACAGAACTTTCTCAGGCTCAGACAAATCATCTGGCCAATCCCATAAGAATCACCAACAAATCTTTATAAATGGGAATTTTGGGCAAGTTTATAAAACAATATCGAGACAGAAAAAGAAATAAAGGAAACTTATTCTATAGGGCAAAGAAATGCATGTGTATCTTCGTCTTTTGGGACTAAAGGCCTTCACATAACATCACAGTTAAGTTTAAATAAAGCTCAGATAAGTGAAGGAGTTCGTCATTGAGTGTGTGTCCTGTCAAATAAAATCAAGAGACAGCTCCCTCTCCCACGCCACAGCCCGAACACAGAGTGACCTCGTGATTTCCAAACTCCCTGCACGACTCCACAGATGCTCTTTTTCCTAATCATTCATCTACATTTATTGGAAACAAACTTAAACTTCTGTTGATTCAAACAACTGTCTTTTGTCACAGTCAAAAAACAAAGTTGTAGTCCTCTTTTGTAAGAGAAACAACAGTGTATATAGGTGTATATTCTGAATAGGCATTAGGTTTGTAGCTTGGACTGACTGCATTCACTCTTGGACAGATTGGCAATCCTTTGCGAATAATTGCTAATGCTATAAATCTGAGTCAACCTGTGCCAGTGAGTGCAATTCATCTGCAATGCATCTCTTTGTAATCGGGGACTCAACTCAGGGTTGCCTACTGGTTGTATACCTATATAAAAGCAAGGCTACTGAGTGCCTAGGTCATTTTGCATTTCCTGTCTTTGAGGTTCTGGCTGGACTCTGAACATAAGCATCCAATATTTATTTCTGTGTACGTGGACAGCAACAGATTTATGATTTTTGCCAGTTTATCAGAATTAATTACCATATTATCACAGATTGCATGCAATTGCCAACTTGACTGCATTCAGTGGCAGACTGGTAACAGACTGTCTCTGTCTGATTGCTGTTTTATTGTTGTCTTGATGCACCAAAGTCACTTTTGCCTCTTTTCCACTAGTATCTACTCAACTTTCCATTACAATTTAGTACCACCGCAATGTGGATGGGGTCGCTATAGCAAGGTTGCCCAACGTCCCGTGACATAATTTGTATGCGGTACAAGCAGTCAGTCACCCAAGTAGCTCCCTCTGGATTCTGTTGTCAGCCACCAAGCACAAAAACATCTGCACCTCCTCACTGGACTCCAGTGTTGGTTAGTGTGTAACCGTTTCCCTCGTAGCGGGTTTGACTCTTGTGAAGCAGTCGCTCTCATGACTCATCTAGTGGCATCACTCCCTGGCGAGTCAGCAGCATGCATTCTGTTGACGTCACAATTTCAGCTTGACTCAGCTCTTTTGAAACCCTGGCTGAGTAGGTACTAAAAAAGTACCTGGTACCAGGTACTACCACCTAATGGATAACCCTAAAAGTCTAGTCATGTCAAGCCGAGCCTTAGAAGGCAGGCATTAGAAGACAGCATCTGACTGCTAGTGGTTGCAGGTCCGGTCTTCGTCTTTGAAACAACCATTTCTAAGACAATCACAATCACCTATCCCAGCTGCCATAGAGCGAGATGCAGGGCATTCCCTGGACAGGTCGCCAGTCTGTCGCAGGGCTAACACAAAGAGACAGACAACCATTAGTATTCAGTGTCACACCAAAAAACAATTTTGAATTACCAATTAACTACGTGTCTTTGGACTGTGGGAGGAAAAGATAACACCCAAAGAAAACCCACAACAAACACAGGGAGAACATGCAAACTCCACCCAGAAAGGCCTTGAGCATATGGTAGATTTAAATCAAGGACCTTCTTGCTGTGAGGCAATACTGCTAACCACTTAAAGACACAATTTAGTAGAAAAAAATACTGACCAAAGGATTCTTTAAACATTTAACCATATAGTGCCATTTGCCCAGTGCCGGTCCAGAGAATTCCTCAGGAGTCCAACAAGGTCGGTGTCCCTCACACTGTTCAGTTCATGGTCTCCACAATTGAGGCTCTGTCCTCAGCTAATTTTTCGCCTCATCTCCTCCATTAGTGCACAAGAGTTACACACATTTAGTTCTGAAATGACATCAACAGTCCTAGCAGGGGCATTTGCAAGTGTGGGTGCCAGCAGATGAAGCTCAATGTTACTAACGACTTAAATCTTAGCCTAAGAATATAATGATCTACAGTAATCTCACTCTCACAGGAGTTCAGTTGGACCCTGAAAAACGATCACTACAGTGTTATTTTGTACAATCTTATGACACGATCACTCCTAACAGCAAGGCAGGGAAATCAGGCTGCAATGAAGCTAAGCTAATGATGCTTCTCAGGGAAGGTGGTGAAGATGTAAGCAGTACCCAAATTCATGTAAATTTATAAAAAATATAAAAAAAAGGAATTCATAAAGGTTTACAGATGAAAATCTAAGACACTGAATGAGTTGAAAACAGCACTTTAGTGCTGCTGCAGTACTAAACTTCAGCAGCAGCATTCATCCAAAAAGGTTTTAAATTTAAAATGGTCTCACACAGGATAAAAACATCTCATGCATCCAAATCATATGAAAATCACACTGCATGCTCCAAATACCACAACAGTGGGCTGGGCTGTGTTCATAGAGTGGTACTATGTTTCTCGTGATATCGCCACAAGTGTTGGCTTGCTTGTTTTGGAGGAGAACTATTGTTCGTTTTGTGTGATAGGGGCGATTCTGTGATTGGGAGGATATGCTTATCTTTATGGCTTTGCAGATGTCTTTCCTTTCACTTGTTATGGAATCATAACACCATTTATCCAGCTTTCCACTTCACTAACAAATTATTCAGAACTTTTGAGTTTGCAGACAGACGAGTAACAAAGCACAGAGACAGGAATAATGATGACAGTGAGTTAGCTCAGGTCGAGGTGGAGACACTAGAAGGATCCATTAGTCAAATCTGATTGATTCCTTTCTCCTCCTGCCCGTCTGCTAATCCTTCAACAGAACAACAGATGGCTCGAGGCCAATAACACTGCAAACCTGTCTGCACGCTACGCTCACCTGTCCACTCAGGCTACACACAGAGCCATACATAAAGCAGTCCGAGTTCACCTGACAGGAAAGATTCTATGCTTTTTTTTCTGCAGCAGACATCTGCTAAGTTAAAGTTTTATTCTTGAGAATTAGGATCACTTCAACCATAATTCCTTAATTCTAACTAACCTCTGGTGAATTACACTGCATTTTATAGCAAGAATACTAACGCTATTCTTTAGGAAATTAAGTCAAAGAAACAAAGCAAGTGCAATGTGAAGTATATTTTTACCTTTGGTTTAATTATAGCCAAAATAAAAAACATGAACATGTTTCAGGCCAAACACGGGGGCTCCATCTTCTTTACGAAAGTGCGCGTCTGATATCTAATTGCATACCTGCTGTGATACGATATACAACACCATCCCAGATATCCCTAGAGTAAATTATATAACCCATGGCAGCGAAAATAAAGCACATTAATTTCATCTCAGTTGAGCATAATTCTTGCCTGAGAGGTTTCAAACTCAATGGGCAGAAGCTGTGAGGAATACTCAATTGCAGCTCAAAGATGAACAGAAAGCACTGACTGGTATTACATTATTACAGAACACCACCCCAACAGCAGCACAAAAAGACTATAGTTAGAATGACCCAGCTATGCTACCCATGGGAAAAGACTCTGTACTTCCACCTCCCACCTACTCTCCTCCAGTTTTACTCTGCGCTGTTTCTCTCCCCACCCTGTTGTAACTCGCTCACTCTGTGTGTGTGTGTGTGTGTGTGTGTGTGTGTGTGTGTGTGTGTGAGAGAGAGAGAGAGAGAGAGAGAGAAAGAGAGAGAGAGAAAGTGTTAGAAATTATAGAAAACAGATGGAAAGAGACCGAGGTATCAACAGCAGGCTTGATCACACTGATACTGAGATATGTTCACTGCGATCCATATTTACGTAAAAACACTAAGATATAGGTGTCAAGAAAATTATGAGTGATTTAAGTAGGCCCGCGACAGGCTTTGGTGGCTCATAGTAACAGTTTCCTTTTTAATTCAATAGTTAAAAAAGCAAAGTCTGAAAAAAACCTTTTATTTTAGTCATCTATTTAAACAGTGTTTCCCTCCAACTCTTTTACAAAGCTGGCACGGGTGAGGCAGGAAGTGGGGTGTTTCTCTAACAAACACACATGATTTGTGTACTCCCCCTGACCTCCCCGCACTCTCCAGAAACATTATTATGTAATGAGAACAGATTTCAAGGAGTGTCCTACCCTTCAGCTCGCAGCCACAAGAGGATGAATACAGGCTCAAGAAAGCTCGCCACTTCTTTGTAAAAACTAAAGCCACTATTTACGACTGTGGCTCAGAGCCAGGTTTCACCCTTCAGTGAAAGTATGTGGTGTAAACAAAACCTATCTGAGGAGCCAGTTTCTCTGCAATACTGCAGAAGCAGCAGAGCTGAAAAACAAGTCAGGTCAGCAATCACCTCAACATTATCATTTGGTTATAATGTATGCTTCCCAGCTCCAGGAAGGCCACCTGCCCTGAAGCTTAAAGGGGGAGAAAAAAACCCACAAGTGCCCTAACAGACGTCTTGGGCCACACCCTTCATTCACCACTGAGCTCTGCTGATGAAACTACCTCTGTGAACACACAAATAAACCCTCACGTTAATTCTTGAACAAAAAAAAGTGTCACAAAGCTTGTGACAGGTTTTAAAATGAATAGGTACATAGAATTCCCTTAACTCGCCACAATGGTGTGAGCCATCCCACCAAAGGTATGTCGTTTATACAGAGAATCACATTCCCTGTTTGCAATGAACTCTGTGGCTGACAGGGATGGGCAGCTCACATTATATTAGACCTACATTCATTCTGCATAACATTAGCAATACTCACGCACAGCAACAAGCAACAACTGTGAACAGGAGACCACATATCACACAGCACTATTAACCTTATAAATCTTATCGAGTGTGTTACTCTGGTGGAAACTTAGCTGCCCTCATCTCCTGGAGAAATAGCGGGCTGACGAACGGCGTTAGCTAACCCGTTCCTGACATGTTTATGATTCCCACGCTGACAGTAGCCATAATTACTGTAATTATCGCCGCCTAGCAAAAGCCACTACATTTCAGTTCAAGTCAGAACAAGCGGTTTATGGGACACTCGCTCTTGGTAACTTAACTGCATTTCTCGGATGGACGTTCATAGGAAACAAACCCGATGAGATGTAGAAGCTAACACGCTAACCTTTGCAATTCACTCAAGTTGCTAGCCGTTTAGCTGCCACAGAGAACATCATACAAATGACAGCACGCAAAGCTATACGGCTGGTCACGATGACCGATTCCGGCCTCGAAGAGTTATCTATTTCCTTACCTGAGGCTGATGGGACCTTTCTAGGGAATGTCCAAGTAGCACCAGTCTTCCCAAGGCGATATCTTCTGTGCTTGATTCCTCACTCAGCCCAAGGGCGGTAACACAGGAAAAGAGAACCGAACAGTCTATGAGTGACGTCTGAGTGAACCAATGGCATGGGAGTATTCCATGCCTTAACCAATAACATTAATTAGCCCGCCCTTTCTCCTACTAGAGCCAACCACATGAAAGATAGAGGGGCATTTACTGAAATAAAATGAAATTTCACTTTTTAAGGTTTGTCTATATTTTTCTAACTCTAACTAAAAATGAAAAACATTTTTGGTCAAATTTGGATAAGAATTGAAGTGCACCGAGCCGAGGTTCTCTGGATGATTGCCACTGTCACTCATCATGATAATTAAATATGACATCTTTATAATGACTGAGTGAAGTCCCCCATGTGTTGTAGACTTTAAGAAACAGCTGAAAGTCAGGAAAAAAAGAGAGAGAAAAATAGAAGCACTCAGTGAGCACAAACCTCCACCAAGGCAGATCACTCTCTGGGTAGTTTTTAATTTAAAGGTAACAGTGTTGTATTTTGTATATATTCATTTTGCTTCCTTTGTTCTTTTTAAACATACTTTAAGGAGTTTGTAGTCCAGTAAAAATCAGATAAGAGTAGCATGACAGATGTTTACTTTGATTACATAAACCTTGTAGGAGTATGTAATGGATAATAGGTATTGATTTGTAAATAACTGGACATGAATAACTTGAGCTTATTATTTAATATTAGATTCTAACTAACTAGGCAGCTCATTTTCTTTCTCTTGACAATGCTTTAAAAAAAACGTGTAACACATTTTGGGGTTACCTTGTAAGAAAGGCTGATGTGAAATGTAAAAGTGAGGTCAGAGGTTAAATGTGGCATATTTGGATGTAAACTATAATGTGATATTTAGAATCCCCACATACCAGTTTAATTTCCTAGATGTTGCCAATACAAACAAAGGCAGCAGCATTTCAAGATGAACAACATTTTATGAATGTTTGACCTCATTTGACTTTGAAGAAGAGGTCAGAGGTCCAAAGTAATGTGATATTTAGAATCCCCATATATGTAGTTAATACAAACAATGTATGTGCACAAAGCTGACTTTGTGTTCACTAAAAGTCTTATCTTATCCAATAAGTGTAACCCTCACACACATCCCCCGATGGCTCACAAAATGCTGCATGTGCACTGTATTACCACAAAGGCATTGACAAAAGGGTGATGAAACGTGCATCCGTCACCGATTTCCAAAATCAGTTACAGTAAACAGCCCAAGAATTTGAACTGCTATGAGACGCTGAGAGGAAGAGCACTTTAACGCTGTTTGTAGTCTGATACAGTTTTACTCCAGGCATTGCTACATATAATCAGTTTCTGTTTATTCATCAACACACTGCATGAGACAGGGTTCATGGGAAGATATTAGAGCGCTTGGTTCTGAGCATGTATTTGATCCTGTGGTGTCAGAAATGATCTACTTCCTCTAAGAAACAAAACAATGCAGGGTGGAGCAGGTTTCAGATGGATTTTTAGCACAGATGTTTTCTGAGAGGAAAAATAAGACTCACTGCTTCAGCATCTGGTGATAAACCAGGCTTACAGATGCAGTGAGATGGCTCCAAACACGGACACCCCAGTCTACCCAGGAAAAACAAAGACAAACCAGCTGTTAATATGTACACTAAAAGATGTCAGACTAGCCTAAACTCCACTGTAATATTCCTGCTGGCTTCTTCTTGCAAGTCTGTCATATTGGCTCATTCATTCATTCATTCATTCATTCATGTCATGTTTTTTTTATATAATTCTCCCAACCATCACAAAGGCCTGCTGTTGTAACATGAACTATAACGTATAGTGTCATACGCAAGGCCTCATTATGTGTGTGCCATTGCAGAATTTATTGCAAGCAAAAGATAATCTTAGGAATGTTGTTAGACAGAACAAATAACCCGTAACACACTCCAGATATACGTGTTTTAAATTTAACCCTGATATCATAGAATTTACACTATAATATCTAAGTTACAAGTTTGTTTGTCTTTTTTTAAATTTTTGGCCTTTTTTGAAGAGAGACAGATAGGGACAGACATACAGCAAAAGGACACTGGTCAGACGCAAACCTGGGCTGCCTGCACCACACACAGACCCACCCTGGTACCAAAGTTATAACAATAAATTAATTAAATAAGTTAAAAATAAATTACACACTTTTTTCCCTATTATATCACTGGCTGCTTAGTGATGTTGTCTGACCAAGCATAAATTTGTGTATTTAATTTTCTAAGCTTGTCTTTAGTTTTTTTTTGAAAATAAGACTGTTAATACTTAATACTTAGTAGTGTATATTTTGCATATCGTAAATGATCTACGTAAAGTTTAAAAAATAAAATATAGAAAAATGAAAACTCTTGAAAAGGACTCGTGTACAGTAGGGTGTCGCATTGCCCCCTAGCGCCTAATTAGACTTATTACATCATTTAAGCGCAGCTTGAACCGGAAACAAAATCTTCAAGCCTGGTGGTTATATCCTGTAGGTCACGTTTTACTACAGTTTGGAAGAAATGGCGGACATAGATGATTTGTTCGGGAGTGATGGAGACAGCGACAATGATCAGCGAGGTAATGTTGTCTGGTAGCGGTTGGTTTGTATGTTTAATTATCCGTTTATGTAATTAGAAAAGTGCCGCGAAGCTAACGCGATGGCGAAGAGCGGTCCCTGAACGCTGCACGGTTTCGCTGAAATCGACACAAACATCCATTGTAAGGATATATTTGATGGGAACTACGTCGATTCCTTTTATCTTTCGCTTACTGTGAGTTATATTTTGTTTGGCGGGGGAGTGGGGATTTTAAAATTAGTTTCCCGTGGATTAAAGTGGTGCGGCTGCGATGGAGGGCCTAATGATAAGTTGTTTTGTGTCTCTGGCGCGTCCTGTGATCAGCGGTTATTCACACTTGAGAAAAACAATTAAAAAAGAAAACTTTGAAATTCTCATTTGTCAGATGTGTCCTGGTGCATCGCTGTCATCTTCAGGACATTTATTCCCACAGCTCTGTTATTAAAAAACAAAATAGCACGAGAGACCGTGTAAAAATGTGGATTTCAGTACTACCCCAGCTGCACATGAAATAGCATGCAACGCACTTTAAAGTATAAAGTATTTATTCAAAAGCGTCTTAATATACATTGTGGACGTTGTTCACTGTCAGTGATGTATTAATATTATTTTTATATAACTAGAACTAAAAAAGCCAGACAAGTGGCTGATAAGGAAAGCAAGAAAACTGTTTTTAGTAAATCCAGGAAACAAATTATTGAAAAGAATCAAAGCAGTTTATTGTGTTGATGCTAAAACCTAATCTAAAAAGTCTCTAAGAGTTGCTTATAGTGGTGTCATATACGCGTGCTGTTACAGGGATACCGCAGGAAAAAGCTGCATGATAAATGTTCTGATTTTGGGAAGATGACATTATCTTTGTCCAAAACTAGTTTAAAACTGGAAGCTTTTCCTGGCATGACTTGTTGTTGCAATTAATGAAAAAGTGTTTATTTTTTTTGTTTAAAAAATTCTGTTATATAATTATTTTTTTTAAACCAGCCTTGCTAATTGATGTTTTGTTTACTCAAGCAAAATGTACAAATTTCTGTCAGATAAGGCAACACAGACTCTTTCCCTTCACACTTAAATGCACAGTCGCCCACAATAAGCTCATCTTGAGGGAGGAAACAACCGTGAGAAATGTTTGTTTAGACTGATCACTGGAATATTGAGAATACTGAATAACATCTATATTATTGTGAGAAAGCCTTATTTCACATGAAGGATGAAGAATGGACACTCAAGTGCTTTTCCAAAGATAACTGTTATATGTGAAATTACAAGCTGCACTACAAACCAGAAAAAAAAAAGTTTTTTATCACTTTTTTCAGAGTCTGGCTCTGGCTCCGGTTCAGACTCGGAGCAGGAGAGACCCCGTTCTGCCAGCAATGCTTCAGGCAGCGGCAGTGACAGCGAGAGGGACCGAGATGATGACGATGATGACTACGAAGGCCAGGAGGCTGGGAAACCCAGTATGAATAAGGTGGATTTTGCAGACATCATTCAGAATGTCACCAAATCAATCTTTCAGTTGTGATGTTAGGGATAGTTGTGTAATCCATAGACAGACACAAGCAGTGAAAATGCTGTTTTAGCTTGCACAGTGACCTCTGAGAAGTTGCAAAATTAAAGAAAAAAATGTAGTCCTGTCTTAGCGTTCTTCTGTGATGTTAGTTTTATAATGAAAGTATCTTGCAAACACTATGCATGGTGTTGTCTATGCATTATCTCTCAGTGAAGGTGTCTTGTGTTGGTACATCTAAACTTACTCATGTGTCTTCTACCTTACAGGAGCTGTTTGGCGATGACAGTGAGGATGAGCAACACAGCGGCAGCGACAACCAGTCTGAGCGGTCGGGGAACCAGTCAGATGCCAGCATGCACTCGGACCGTGGGGACAACGATCATTCTGATGCAGAGCAGCACAGTGGTTCAGAGCGTGACCATCGAGATGAGGATGAAGATGAGGAGGATGGGGGCCACCGGTCGGACGGAGGAAGCCCGACTGGCTCTGGGATGTCTGGTGCTGGGACTCCTCGTTCTGACAGGGGCAGCATTCGCTCAGACAGAAGGTACGACACAGTTTAATCAAGGTAATTAGAGATGATGGCACAGAGAACATGATGTTCTGACATCTTAGTGTTTGCATGTATTTGTAGAGAGTAACAACACATTTTAGCTGTGATGTATTTTTTTTTTCTTATTGTCAGTAAATCCCCTGATCAAAGCAAATGCAACACAGAAATTATTTCCTAAGGATCCTGGGGAGATAATTTTTTTAAAATCCGGGAGCCTTAGGGGTCTTCAGAAAAACATTTATTATTATTTATTTAAAGCAAGAACTATGTCAAACCTTTATAATTCATTTAGAATGAAAATAGGGTTTTATTGCACTGAGTGACCCATTCCTTTGATACAGTTAACACAGAAACGTTTATTTTTAATTCAGTGGCGTATTGATGAAGACCGTGACGTTTATCATAAAAAAAAATTTATTTAAGAACCGGAAGAAAAGAGAGTAAACCTCTACTGTACCTTTGAAAATATGCAATCAGACTAACTTTAAACTAAGTTTAGTTTAAATTTAGAATCTGAAAGTAATTCTAACCTCATCTTTGCTCATATTTACACTCCTGTGCAAATGTCTGGCGCCACCCCTCTTTATTTTGCTTCCAAGGAGCCAGAGTTTCTATTATTTTTTTATTAAAATTGGTTTTGAGCAACAGTTCTCCAGTTTTCTGAAAGTTTTTCTTAGGACATTGACTGCTTTTTTACTCATTTTCAGTCCAGGTCTTGTACCAGACCATTTTCAGAGGAATGCTTTTTGCTTTTTAAGCCACTTAACACTGACCTATGAATCATTCAAGCATAAAAATCACCTAACTCAAGGGACGAACCAGTGTTGTGTCTACAATAAAAATGGGGAAAAAATCCAGCAAAGACCTGACACAGGACCTGAGAGATGCTTCTAGTCCTTCAGTTGATCCATCTCCAGCTGATCATTGTCTGTGAATGCACATGCATTTGTGGAGGGGAAAAAGTGTTTTTGTAAGCCTGCTTTTTTCCTATCACTGTCATGGTTCTGGCTCTCTACAGGGACTCTTTACCTACATGCAGTCATGCTGAAACATGATTGGTCAACAAAATTTCAACTCATTGTCATTGTGCACACAAGGCACACAACGAAATGAGGGTTTCAGATCACTCATCCAGAGACAAGCATCTGCGGTCATGCAGCCAGAGACCGGCGCTACCGTTAGGCGCCGGTCTAACGGCCCAAGGACACAACACAACGCAGGGACAGGGCTCGAACCTGCAACCTTCCAGCTGAAAGGCAAGCGCCTACCCACTGCGCCACTGCCACTGCCTGTGGCAAAACACACTACAGGCTGATCCAACTTTGATGTAATGTCCTTAAAACAAGTCACAATGAGGCTCTGTATTGTGTGTGGCCTCCACGTGCCTGTATGACCTCCCTACAATGCCTGAGCATGCTCCTGATCAGGTGGTGGATGATCTCCTCCCAGACCTGGACTAAAGCATCCGCCAACTTCTGGACAGTCTGTTGTGCAACGTGGCGTTGGTGGATGCATCGAGACATGATGTCCCAGATGTGCTCAATCGGATTCAGGTCTGGGGAACGGGCGGGCCAGTCTATAGCTTCAATGCCTTCATCTTGCAGGAACTCCTGACGCACTCCAGCCACATGAGGTCTAGCATTGTCCTGCATTAGGAGGAACCCAGGGCCAACACCACCAGCATATGGTCTCACAAAGGGTCTGAGGATCTCATCTCGGTACCTAATGGCAGTCAGGCTACCTCTGGCGAGTACATGGAGGGCTGTGCGGCCCTCCAAAGAAATGCCACCCCACACCATTACTGACCCGCTGCCAAACCAGTCATGCTGAAGGATGTTGCAGGCAGCAGATCGCTCTCCATGGTGTCTCCACACTCTGTCACGTCTGTCACATGTGCTCAGTGTGAACCTGCTTTCATCTGTGAAGAGCACAGGGCACCAGTGGCGAAATTGCCAGTCCTGCTGTTCTCTGGCAAATGCCAAGCGTCCTGCACAGTGTTGGGCTGTGAGCACAACCCCCATCTGTGGACGTCGGGCCATCATACCATCCTCATGGAATTGGTTTCTAACCGTTTGTGCAGACACATGCACATTTGTGGCCTGCTGGAGGTCATTTTGCAGGGCTCTGGCAGTGCTCCTCCTTTTCCTCCTTGCACAAAGGCAGAGGTAGCGGTCCTGCTGCTGGGTTGTTGCCCTCCCACGCCCTCTTCCACGCCCTCTTCCACGTCACCTGGTGTACTGGTAGCGCCTCCAGCCTCTGGACACTACGCTGACAGACACGCAAATCTTCTTGCCACCGCTCACATTGATGTGGCATCCTGGATGAGCTGCACTACCTGAGCCACTTGTGTGGGTTGTAGAGTCCGTCTCATGCTACCATGAGTGTGAAAGCAAAAGTGACCAAAACATCAGCCTGACAGCACAGGTACTGAGAAGTGGTCTGTGGTCCCCACCTGCAGAACCACTCCTTCATCG
>VUQK01006109.1:13724-28647 GCA_015106715.1 Bujurquina vittata | reverse complement strand
GCTGGTTTGGTGTAACCCTTTTTGGTAATCTTTTCTTATACTTATGGTAAAATACTGTGTTGTCCACCTGATGCAGGCAATGCGGTGAGGTATGCGGTTTTGGCTGGATGTAGTTTAATATATGAACACAGCTTAGCACTTCATATTCACTCATGTCTCCAATGTATGTCCAGTTTTAGCTCGGCTGTTCTGAAGAAGAAGTCGAGGTACTGTCACAGCCTCGGCGTCTGTTCCACAAAAACTTTAACGTTGGCTGTAACTCAAGTACAATGCGACCCAGGATGCTCAAATTCACACTATAGATGCACCTACTAAAAATCTCAGATGACTTTGAATTTTGGTGGCCTTGACATGAGGGTAAAGGTCAAAAGTCAAGTTCTACATATGCTTTAACATTGGTCATAACTCGAGAATGATGTGACGTAGGCTGTTCAAAATCATACCATAGATGCTTACTGTTCAAGCTCAACCCATCAAATTTCACACATTTGCATTAAATGTGTGACAGTTTATTTTTAGGTTAACGTCATATTTACAGTTCAGGAGCAACATGCCGAAAGGTTATGTCTCACATTTCTACAGAAGATGTAGATGTCAATTTTATTTAAATATATTTTATAGATTATTCACTTTACCATGTCTCTACATTACTGGATTTAGGTTTTCTCCAAACAGGCTGTTTCAGTACCGCTGTCTGAAATCCAGTTTAGGAGGTGCTGATGCACTCGATCTGTAAGTGGCAGAAAGGAGCAGTTAAAGGCTGCAGTGCTACACATTTATTTGATTGCAAGGCAGCTTTCAGTATAAAACCAAAAAAAATGTTAATATGAACAAATTTAAAATGCTTTATCTTGCACTAAAGTACAGAAAACATCACAGTTTCCACGGTTTCTAATTGTCCCTCATAATTTTGACTAAGTAGTGGCCTTTGTCTCTAGAACAGGGGTGGGCAAGTTTCTTCCCAAGGGGGCACATGAGAATCTGGGACTTTTGTGAAGGTCCACACCAATAAGCTGAACTCAGTTCTGTTCGATATTAATTTTATCTCTTTATAAGCTTAATGGAGCGGCCATCTATAACTCTACAACAGTCCTAGTTTGTCATGTGGTCTCACGGGATAGTTAGTTGCCGACCCCTGCTTCACATAATGGAGTGTCAAACTTATGGCTCTGGAGCCACTTGCAGGAAAACAAAGAATTTAACTGCATGGAGAAACATGTTTGTTTTCACTACCAACACTGCTGGCTTACTGGGTTTTTTTTCCTTGCCAGTCCAATTGTGAAATTTCTTCGCTACTAAATATTGGAAGCAACAAAGTGGAAGCAACTGAGAATAACAGCAACTCAGCCACAACGTGGTAGGCCATATAAAATCACGGAGCGATGTCAGCGGATGCTGAGGCACATGGGTAGACCTACTTTCTGCAGTCAGTCACTACAGACCTCCAAACTTCATGTGGCCTTCAGATTAGCTCAAGAACAGTGCATAGAGTAGCTGCATTTAATGCTTACATCACCAAGCGCAATGCAAATTGTTGGGTGCAGTGGTGTAAAGCGAATCACAGTGTCTGGGTTTGACGGTTGCCAGGAGAACAGTACTTGTCTAACTGCATTGTACCAAGTGTGAAGTCAAAAATTGCTTTAAAATTGCACTTTTGATAGTAAAGTTTGCCAAACGCTTCTCTAGATATACTGCAGGACAAATGATGGTAACAGACAATAAATAAGTGGATTTTGTGTGTCCCCATTTAAAAATTTAGATTATTAAAGTGAAAGCTGTCTAGAAATGCCTTTGGCTAAGCACTAGCTGATTGTCAAAATTGAGAGGAGCAGCAGGGCAAATAGTGGAGAAAGTAATTACCCTTTCTCATATATCCTTACTCTGCCACTTTGCCTTGAGCTGCCCTTTTACTATAGATGGAGCATTTTGTTCATTCCAGAGGGAAATGGCATCATTACTCCTGTTATATGAATAACAGGACAATATGCAGGATAAGAGTATTTAAGAGAAAAAACAAATAATAAGCTAAACTCTGAGGCAAGCTTTATTCAACAAGGCCACCTTTCAGTTTTATAGAGACTTTCCTTGCACCTGTCATTAAAAAAGTGACCTTTTTACTCAGTGTGTTTCAAAAACAAACAAATAAGTAAGCAGCTAGAAACTAAATGTCAAACTTGAAACTTCCCACTTGGGTGTGTCTGGACAGAAAGAGGAGGAGCGGCTGCGAGCCTCCATCCGCAGGGAGTCCCAGCAGAGGAGGATGAGGGAGAAACAGCACCAGAGAGGCCTGAGCAGCAGCTACCTGGAGCCCGATCGTTATGACGACGAGGAGGAGGGCGAGGACGCCATCAGCCTCGCAGCCATCAAGAGCAAATACAAGGGAGGAAGTGGTCTGAGAGGTGAGGATGAACGTGTTTCACATTCATAGCTGTCATTTTGTTAATAATTTTGTCTCACACATTAAGATGTTTTTGGGTGTCACAGAGGGCTAATACACATACTCTTCTCTTTCTGCCTCACGCCCAGAGGAGCGAGCGAGGATCTACTCATCGGATAGTGATGAAGGTTCTGATGACGATAAAGCCCAGAGGCTGATGAAGGCCAAGAAGCTAGACAGTGATGAGGTAGGTGCAGTGTTGTGTTGTGCAGACAGGGGGCAGTGTAAGGCAGGACACTGTGGAGGATAAAGGACAACTTTTCACATTATCTTTTGTAACTACAGTGAACAGTAAATACCAGCCCTTCAGAGCAAGAATGTCTTTTTTTTACTGCACTCACTGTTGAACTGTAAATGAAAAATTGAAAGTCCTGAAAAACTGTAAATACTCTGTCACAGGAGGGTGAGGGGTCAGGCAAGAGAAAAGCAGAAGATGACGAGGAAATGGCCACCAAAAAGGCTAAGAAATATGTCATCAGTGATGAAGAAGAGGAGGAAGACGACGACGAATAATTCATCTTCCCGCATCATTCCACTGGATTATCAGTGCTTAGCCCACATGGCCTATAAACAGCCATATTTTTTTGTATATTTTTTTTATGATCTGTGTGTGGGTGAGTGTGTCTGTGTGTTTGCTTGTTTATGTTGTGTACAGAAGAGGTGAGAAATAAAAAAAGCAAACCTAAAACGGTTGTTTTATGTAACCAAAGCTTCCCAAGGCCTCTTCAGCTTTTTTAACATCATGAATCATATACATGAATCACGCTGTTTTGATATTATGAAGCGAGCTGCTGTGTTTCAAGAGGAGGCTGTTAATGGTATAATTGCTGTGGGTCGTGAAAAGATTAAATTAATGGCATAGAAGCTGCATCTGCCATTTCTGTTCCTCGAAACATATTATTGACCAGTGTTCTCACTGCATTGGCTTAGAGGGCGGTTTTTGTTTTGGGTTTTTTGCCATTTGTGTGAATGTCTGAGGAAAGAACTGTAGAGCGTAGTTAAAGGAGGGGATGGTGGAGCAACTGGTTCTCACAGCACTGCCAAAACCCACCTGATGGAAGAGGCAGGAGATTAGAGGATTTGGGGATTGGGACAAAGGAGCTGTAATTCTGTGGGAGAAGAGCCCCCTAAGTAACCTCCCTGCAGAGGAAGGAGTAGGAGCAGAATTATAACGGGCAGAAACTCCTTTGGTATACAAGCAGTTTTAGGAAGTCCAAGCATTCACCTGCACCTCCTCCCCTGTCCCTTTTTCTAACCCATGCTGATGCTGTTACCACACCTCTGCCAAACATCCAGCTCTTAAAAGCGCTCCTCATTGCTGGTATAATCGTAAATTGTCCATCACATTGTTATCAGCAGTTTCTGGATTGGTGGTGTTGCCATTATGATCGCCAGCTCGTCATAGCTTCAGCTGTCAGGAAACGGCTGGTTTTAAAAGATATTGGATAACCAGTCTGTTAGCCTCATGTAGCAACCTGCAGGTTGACCCCCAGCACTGGCAGCTGTAGCTGCTGTGCTAACTATGAAGCATTATTTCATAACTGGACATCTTGAAATGTGTTCATGGTGTTTTTTGGGGTATTTTTTTAGCACATTTAATGTAATAATTTGACAATTTGTATTACAGGAACTACTAAGAGCTCATCCATGATGTTGGTACCAACTAATCATGTTTGCTAGCATTTTGTGAGAGCTTGCCACTCTACCTTCTCATCCAAATACAGTCACTCCTAAAAATAATTTTTAAAATCTCAATGGGGGGGCACTGTTTAGCTCACATGCTCTCTGCCTACCTTCCTGTCATGTCTCTTGACTATTACTGTCACAAAAAAGCCGCCCCCAAAAAACATGTTAAAAGGATAGACTGTACATAAAAGTTGAAAGTAGCTTCTGGGTCAGAAAAGTGAAGCCACTGCAGAAGTGCAAGAACCGGGCGACACCACTGGTTGCAAAAAAAGACTTAACTGTGAGTGTGCTGTGTCACTTGGTTTCTCAGTCAGATCCAGCCTTCATTCCCTTTCACTTCATTCCACTGTCAGTCAAACAAAACTCCCACGCTGTCTTGCTTACTGTTGACCTTCATCAGATAAATGGGAAACAACATGCATATGAAATGCTTCAATCAGTCTATCATCCAATCAGAGGACTAAGGAAGTAGTAAGGAACCTTGTACATAGGATTTTTTGATATGTCAGAATATTCCACTCCACCAGGACTGCAGAGATATATGAAAGCATACTGACTTTTAAGAATGCAATTTTGTTCCTTGGCTCTTAATATCAGTTTTTTTTTTCCAAATCTGCGTACTTCATTGTTTTTAGAGCACACTGTATTTGCGTTATCATTTCAGCATTATCTTTTAAAATAAACTTTATAGCTGACTTTGGGCAGTTCAAGTGCTGCTGAAGCTGTAGTGGGACCTTGAAAGAGTGTTCAGTCCAGTGCCAGTCCTCCAGCTGCTAGAAAACAAATGAGGTTGAGTGAGGTAATGTGACTTGATCCCTTCTGAGCCACACAGAAAGAGGAGAATGTAGGGAACAACAATCCTGGTAACTGATTCAAGTTCATCAGCCAGAATGACGCAGACTGTCGCACACACAAGTATTAAACTGAGTTCCCAGAGATAGATAACAACCCTCGAAAGTGACCTCTTACCCAGCCCCATCCAGACAAAACTGGCTGCAACCAACAAGCCTACAAAACTGGTAAAATACTAAGTGATTAAGTAAGAGTTGCATAAAGTGGGTGCATTCTCTCGCCTGACAACGGCTCCTCTGTGCCACAGACGCACACACTGTTTTGATGTGTCCAGAGACTACTTGCAAAGGAAAGCATCAAAGACCTCTTGAATGCTGTTCACATGGTACAGGCTTTTTGTGCAAGAGAGGGAAGGCAGCATTTAAAGAGCTGTTGATATTTTTATGCAACTAAACCACTCATTGCTGTGGGCGACAGCAACGAGCGATGGAAGGGCATTAGCGTTTCCATTTCATTTACTCAGAACGGGCCTGTGTGTGTGCAGATGCATGTTTATGCAGACAATAACTGTGTGCAGCAACTGTACTGCTTAGTATAGCACACACTAATGTATGCATGGTGCTACTATGAATGTTTAATGCTGCTTCATGCAAATGTTGAGTGTATTTGTTGACTTTAAGGAGAAGGTGTTGTCAGTAGTGGCGCGCTGCATTATCTCAGACTGCAGTAGGTTATGTAAACCCAATATTCACACAGTAAGGAGTGGGGGAGTGAGGGAGGCACTGCTACACAGTCAGCACTGACTGAATAAGGGTGAGACAGAGGGGGAGGACTGCAGCATTCTACCCTCTTTTTCTGTTGTTGTTTTCTCCCCCCTCTTTCTCAGTATCACCAAACATGTTTCTTACAGCAATCGCCCTGCTGTTCAGCCTGTACCTGGAATCTGTAACATCACATTTTCTATGTGGCACAGCAGCACAGAACCTTACAACCACACATCGTCACTTCCATCCATCTTCTTCCACCTATCCTTCCAAAGTACTTAAAGAAAACCCACACAAATGCAGGGAGAACCTTCAAACTCCACACAGAAAGGGCCTGGCCAGATGGTGCATTCAAACCCAGGACCTTCTTGTTTGGAGTCAGCAGTGCTAACCACTGCACCACCAAACTTGAGCCGCTTGGAGGTTGTAATTCGTGACTAAATTGTGCACTGTTCTGCCAATTTGGGCCATGCGGCGGCAGCGGCTAGGCCAGTATTTGGCCAAACGCTGCTCAAAGTGAACAGTAATGTCTTTTACAACATGGATGTAGCTTCTGGATCTGAAAAGGGAAGCCAATGCAGAAGTGCCCTAAACCTGGATTCTATCTGAAGGCCACCAAGTCCCAACAGTGCTTCCCTGTCTTGCTTGTCTATATGTCAGTGTTAGGCTTCATGTCTTGACCTTTTGGTCTTTTTCATGTTTAACTTTGGTAGTTGGTTTACAAATGTGTCGTTCACCTGTGTCTCACCTGTGTCTCATTTCCTACATGTTTCAAACGCCCAGTTAGTGCCCAATTTATATACACTCACGGCCACTTTATTAGGTACAACTGTTCAACTGCACTTTAACACTAAAATCACATAGCAGCAACTCACTACATTTAGGCATGCAGACATGGTTAAGACAACCTGCTGAAGTGCAAACTGAGCATCAGAACGGTGACGAAAGGTGATTTAAGTGACTTTGTGGCATGTTTGTTGGTGCCAGGTGGGCTGGTCTGCGTTTTTCAGAAATTGCTGAAGTACTGGGATTTTCTTGCAGAACCAGCTCTATGGTTCACAGAGAACGGTCTGAAAAAGACAAAATATCTTTGGGTGAAAATGCCTTGTTGATGCCCAGTCTTTCAATCATTTTAAAATACTTCTAAAACTCTATTTATTTTTGCTTGTTTTTAGGTCTAATTGAACTGGCTTTGTACCCTGGCTTTTGTTATGCAAACACAGTTTCATTTAATTAGTTTCATTTAGTTTTTAGCATCTATTGTTGATTTAGTGACTGTTATTTATCACATACATTTTGTATAACCTGTACAGCACTTTGGTCAACTGAGGTTGTTTAAAATATGCTATAGAAATAATGACTTGACAAACAACATATGAAGAAGAACATCTGTGAACACACAACACGTGAAACGTTGAAGAAAACCACAATGGGTCCTATCAGCTACAAACAGGAAACTTAGGCTACAGTTAATGTGAGCTCATTAAAACTGGACAGCAGAAGATTGGAAATAAGTTGTCTGGTATGATGAGTTTTGATTTCTGTTGCAACATTTGCATGATAGGGTCAGAATTTAATGTAAATGTAAACATAAAAGCATGGATCCATTCTGCTTTGCAGTGACAGTTCAGTCTGCTGCTGGTGGTGCAATGATTTGGGTGATATTTCCTTGGCACACTGGTCAGACTGACAGATATGTTGTTGTGGTGAATAGCAACTGAGCATAAAAGCAAAGCTGTCGATTTAGTGGTTGATCAACATCCCTAACCTCATGGTCACAAGCTCTGGGTAGTGACAAAAAGAATGACATCATGGATTCAAGCAGTGGAAATTAGGGTGGCTAGCCTTAGAGATAGGATGAGAAGTTCACTTATTCAGGAGGGGCTCACAGTAGAGCTGCTACTCCTCCACATCAAAAGGAGCCAGCTGAGATGGCATCTGTCTAGGATGCCTCCTGGGTCAGGTGTTCTGGGCATGTCCTATGGGGAGGAGGCCCCAGGGTAGGCCCAGGATATGCTGGAGAGATTACGTCTTTCAGCTGGTCAGGAGAGACCTCAGCATTTCCCCAGATGAGCTGGAGGAGGTGGCTAGGGAGAGGGAAGCATGGGCTTCTCTCTTTAGGCTGCTGCCCCCATGACCCAGCCCAGGATAAGAATAAATGGATGGATGCACTTTTGGCCCCTTAGTACCTACTGAGCATCTTTTAAATGCCACAGACTACCTGAGTATTGTTTCCATCCCTTGATGACCACAGTGTGCCCTTCTTCTGATGGCTGCTACAGGCAGGATAACGAGCCATGTCACAGAGCTCAAACCATCACTAGTTTCTTGAATATGACATTGAGTTCTCCGTACTCACATGGTCTCTACAGTCACTAGATCTCAATCCAATAGAACATCTTTGGGATATGGTGGAAAATTAGAAACATTCTGTCCCAGTGTGATACTGCAAAGCTAATTCATGCATTTATTACTTCTAGGCTGGACAAATGTAATTCATTATCAGGCTGTCCTAAAAGATCCCTGAAATGCCTTCAGCTGATCCATAATGCTGCAGTGAGTGCACTGACAGAGACTAGAAAGAAAGCATATTTCTTCCATGTTGGCTTCTCTTTGCTGGTGCCCTGTTCAATTCAGAATTGAATTTAAAATCCTTCTTCTTACATACAATGCCTTGATTAATCAGATCCCACATTGTCTCAAAGGCCTCATGGTACCATATCACCCCAATAGAGCACTTTGTTCTTACACTGCTTGCTTACTTGGGGTTCCTAGGATACTTAAGAGTAGAATGGGAGGCAGAGCCCCTCTTCTGTGGAACCCAGTTTGGATTTCTTTTTCATTCACCACTTTTCGCTTTCTTTGATTATACTTCCCTCTATATTTAATAGCCTTATAACTTAGAAGCTATAATTTTACAAATGTCGTGTGTATTGTCAACATGTTGAAAGTGCCGTATAAAGATTTAAAATATCATGTCACATTTGACCTCTGATCTCTCCTTTAAGGTCAGTAGATTGAGCGGAAAGTCAAAGTGATTATAGTGCTATATAGAGCTATTTAAAACTACATTTTTTTCTGTCATTGTTTGTAATGATAAAATATCGGGGTGCAGGGAATGATATATAAAGATTTAAAAATATATATAAATAACAACAGAGCAGCCTGGTTCCAAAGTTGGGTTGGGTTTACTGTTTTACTGTTTCACTGTATTGAAATGCAGTAAAATTGTGTTTAATGATAAGTTTCAGAATGAGGAGGTTGTCCAGCCATCTGGTTATCCAATTCATGGTCACGGGGGTTTGGAGCCTATCCCAGCTGTCACAGGGCCAGAGGTGGGCAACACCCTGGACTGATTGCCAGTCCATCACAGGGCTAACACAGAGCTAAATTATATTCAGAGAATACACATTTTAGTATAATCAATATGAATGAGTCTGTATATTGCAAACCCTTTTTTTTCCCTATTTTTTATTTGTTGACTTAATTCAATAACAGTCCAACTCTGTCTACCCTGATTGTATTTCATCGCTCAGTGCCCTTTTCCCCTGTCTCAGTATGTCCCATCCCCCTGCTGGTGCTTATATAAGAGGCTAATAAATAAAATAGAAACATAATACCCTACCCTCACTACAGGATCCTCAAACTCTCACACATGACACTGGCCCAGAGACCGCTGCAGGGGTCTTAGCAGGAACATTTTCCCTTACGCACAAGCAGGTGTGCATTATTCACACACCCAAACACAACTGTAACAATCCCGTATCATCTGGGGTTCTTTGTTCTTCTGACCTTAATGATTTGGGTCAGCATGTTCTGCTGAAGGAATATGGCTTAATCTGTAAACAACGGGTTACCTTCAGCTGTGAGCTGCTCTGTATGCAGATTACACTTGAGCTTTTCCAAAAGAAAAGAGGAAGACTTAAGAAAAGCAAGGTGAGCCTATGTGTTACAGATTCTCCACAGCCAGGGACACTTTTCGCCTTCATTAAACACAAAAAGTAGTCCACCATCAATAACTAGTGTCATCTGCAGTAGCTCTCTGCCTTCTGCTATCTGGTTTGGCAAGCTGTTAGTGCTTATAAGTGCAGGGTATCAACAGGTTTCACGGCAAAGATCTGCCCTGTGTCCAGTTGTCCATACAGACAAGTACAGATGTAGTCATACACAGGTATATAACATGGGCTGCTCACAGTGACAGAAATAAATATTTGTTCTTTCTTTCTTTGTTTCTGTTTTATGTAGTTCTATGCTTCATTTATTATATGTCCAAATATATTTGGTCATATAATAGACAGCATTACATTTGCTAAAAAGCAAACACAGCATATGAGCATAAACACCTCATACCTCATATCGAGGATGGTGGTGGAGGAGTGATGATTTGGGCTTGTTTTGCAGCCAGGGGACCTGGGCCCCTTGTAGTCATTGAAGTGACCATGAACTCCTCTGTATCCCAAAGTATCCTAGAGTTGAGGTCATCTGTCTGACGGCGAAAGCATGGCCTTAATTGGGTCAGACAACAAGACAATGATCCCAAGAACACCAGCAGAATGGCTCAGAAAGGAAAGACTCAAGGTGTTGCAATGGCCCAGTTAAAGTCAAGGCCTCAAGCTCATTGAAATGCTGTGACTGAACCTTAAGAGAACTGTGCATAAATAAATGCCTGCAAACCTCAATGAACTGAAGCAATGCTGTAAAAAGGAGTTAGCCAAAATTCCTCCATGATGTAAGAGACTGATGAATATTCAGAAAATTATTAAAGTCATTGCTGCTAAAGGTGGCTGTTGAATCATGGGGTGTACTTAGTTTATTTATTTATTAATTTCATAAGACTTCACAGAGTCATGTGAAAAAGAGAGTTTTCTGCACTCCATGTGGTGGAGTATAAAAGGGGATATTGCAAAATGTGCACTTTGCATTGAGCCATGTAGTATGGTAGTAAATGCTTTTTGAAGTGGAAGAACATGAACTTTCCTTCTTATAATCTGCAAAGGGCGAACATGTGTATCCGCAGTCAAGCCTCCTCTCTCCTTGCAGTGCATTTTAGGAAGTAAGGTATCTTTCCAAGATAGCAAGATCAGTATCGGGGTTACAGGCAGGAAGGATGAAGGAGGTGATGCGGCACAAAATTATGACCAGAGCCCAAGGCATAAGAGACAGATGCGGCTGCATAGGTCCCCCTGACCATCCTGTGTTCCCGGTTCTGTTTGCCATTTTATTGTTTCTGGTTTATTCTCCTAATAAGTCCTGGTCTCTGTTCCTTGTGCTGTAGTTTGAGGCCTCCTCTTGAGCCTAGTTACCCATTATGATCTTATAACAGCATAATAACATTTTGCACTGATACTTGTCCTACCCTCCTCAGTGTCATGGATATGACATAGTTTTACAATGCGTACTATGCTGAAATACAGCTTTATCTGTCCATGAAGCCAGATGATATACATCAATTAGTTAAACTGCAGGAATGTCTTAAAGACATAAAGGCCTGGATGACTTCTAATTTCCTGCTTCTAAGTTCAGATAAAACTGGAGTAGAGAGAGACAGGAAATGGGGGAAAGATGCAGGAGAAGACACGTGGGCACATTGGCAACAGGTCAGGACTCAAACCTGCGCTGCCCGCACCGCTACACAGGATATGTATGTGGTTAAAAGGGAGTTGTTCCTTCCCACTGTCACCAAACGCTTGCTCATAGGGGGTCGTTTTGACTGTTGGGTTTTATGTGTAATTATTGTGGGGTCTTTACCTTACAATACAAAGCACCTTGATATGATGAGTTTGTTTTGATTTGGCGCTATATAAATAAAATTGAACTGAATTGAATTGAAAGTATATTTATATTTTTCAGTGGGCTTATGTACATGAGGCTGAATCAGCAATGCATCCTAAAAAAAAATAATAATCAACTTTAATCAGCAGCATCAAGCAGCATTAATAACGGTTAGGTTCAGGGGACAACAAAATGGTGTGAAGGGGGCCCCAAATCAAATTTTGCTTAGGGCCCCCTCAAGGCTTGGGCCTGATTATGACAACAGCTCTACAAGAATGATGAGATGGTTTGTTTAGTTTGATCGCTGGCCCGTCAGACGTTTCAGAGGTTAAAATAGGAAAGAATTAACACCAATGAAAGAATGCATGTCTAGCCCCCTGGGAGAAGGAGGGGAAAGTAATGTTGAGAGATAGCGAGAGCTTGGGCATGTTGTGGAAGAGAGTGGAGGATGGGAGAAAGGCGCTGAGGTCAGGTGTGGGCAGAGAGCTCGCCCAGTCGCCCCAGCCTGCAGTATTTCAGAGCCCGCTGCGACTCACTGCACAGTACACTCTGCTCCTGACCTTCAGTTATCTAACCACCCTGACAGCACCAAGCCAAGCCAAGCAAACTGTCTTTCTCTCTTCCCTCTTGAGTCATGCGTTGTCTACCTTCTATCTTACCGCCCTGGTTTTAATAAGCTACGGCACGCAGAGTGGGATGATAGATGACTAATGTACCATCTCTGCATTTGCACTCACTGGTTGATTGGTTGGCTTAGGTTAGTATATTCTGCATTGCCTGGAAACCAGTTTCATTTTACCTTTGAGTTTTGGGAGACCAAAAGTTTTGATGAAACTTTTTTTTTCTTTCTACAGCTGAACCACCCACAGCTTTTCATAACTGTCATAGGAACAGATATTTAGAGTCCCTGAAGAGATCTGAAATACTTACTTTGTCACAAGCTGTGTCATGCATTTCATAGGTTCAGTTTCATGCCATAATGCCGTGATGTCCTCGATCCTGTCACACGGCTCTGGAATTTTAAAGTGTCAGAACCAACGGTGACAGCACGCGCCACCAAAGGTAACATTTGGAATCCATTTTGGACACTTTTATTTAGATGTCTGCTTTGATTGGTTGATGACTGATGGTCTGGTCTTTGTTGTCTTTATCTTTTTTGGACTGTTGTTATGAAATTCCCCCATGGTGAACTGCAAAGAGAGCAGCTGCAGCGAGAGGGGAGCTGGCCTCTGCTGACTGTTGCACTTTTTCTTTGTCCAAAACAGGCCCCCAGCAGAGCGGGAATTATAAAATCAGCTTGTGGTTACAGCCAATGGTAATTCACTGTAAATGTTTTTGTAAAGAGCATTGTTACTGCCTCGGGGTATTCATTGATTGTACTGCACCGAAATAAGGAAGCTCTAGTGATGATGGGAATGTAAAGCAACATGTATGCATGTCTCATTGCAAAGCTGAATTACTCTTAGGACCTCACTGGAGCTCTGTTTCAGACATTATGACGCTCTAACCTCTCTGCGCTTCCTTCGTATCATTTCCTCATTTTATTGTCCTCATGTTATTGTTCTGGAACTTTTCTGGAACACCTTTACCCCCACAACCCGTATCAGACTCTCCCAGCATTTGTTTTAACGGGTAAATAAACTGGCAGGAAGAGCAAAGATTGCATGTGTGCCAAATAGATGTGTCCACTTGTCCATTCGCCCTTTTTTCCATGACTGCAAATCATTATCACCATGGATACTTCCACAAATAGAGCATCAGTTGAATAAGAGCACCCAGTCCATTACAGAGAAGCCAAATGTACATACATGCACGCACACACACACACATGCACACACACATACATTCACATACAAAATAGGACATGCTTAAAAGACACTAACTTACATTCATTTACCAACTCTTAGCCTTTAATTCAAAACTTAAAGCCTTAAATGTTTACTTATATTAAGGCGACTTGCTTTTAGTCCATATAAGGAAGACACATTTGACTTTGGCAATACCTGGACCACACACAGGCACACACACACGTATATCATAACTTCAGCTAAGAGACAATGATCTAGCCTGCTGGGTAGCCTCTTTTCAGGGCCCCTCACATATTATGTCTGACCTACTTTTATTCTTCTCAACTGTGACATACCAGATAAGCATGGAAACAAATATGTAGCTGGATGGTTGAAGTGGCCAAACTGGGTCAATACTGAAGTGGAATATGGAGAAAATGAAAGAACCATTGACATCAGTCTGCTGTTTCTTGGAGTAAGGCAATCATTCTAACAAAGCAGAAAAAAATTAGTCTGTTTCAAAATGAATGCAAATGAATCTAATGTTTCTATGAAGATAGCAACAGGTCTAATGATCCTAATAAGTGTCAATGCCAGTTTGTTCCGTAACGGCAGGAGGCTGACCTGTAAATGGCTGCAGGGAGTGCAGCCTGTGGTAACGCTTTAATCAGTTAAGAGGATTGATCTGTGAGGTTACATACCTTCGTGAAGGGATTTTCTCTTTCACCATCATATTAGTGCAGTTGGTTCATTACAGCAGGACTCACACATACATACAAGTTGCATTAGCTTTATGAAATCTGCATTTTAACACCATGAAAAGAAAAATATTCTATATGAGTAATCCAACAGGAACCCCTCAAATAGATTCCTGAAATCTGTACATGTGTTTTTTCTCAGCAGGAACAAAATGGGACGATATCTACTTTAGCATGTTAATACAATTGCACTGGTTACAGCATGTGCCATTCACGGGGAATGAAAGTGGAATGGCTGAGTGACTAACAAATGCAAGCATGCTCTGCTGCATGCTCCGAGGTCTGGTCTCTGTCTTAATGATGAATCCCAAGGCAAGTCTAATGGGGAGGAGCAGCCGATTCTGCATAGGGCTCAGATTCCGTCCCAAAGCTATGGACTTCCTCACTTAGCAAACTGAATCTACTACTTTTGTGTCATTTGGTGCTCGCTTTTATGTGACAAGCAGTTAACCCCCAACCCCCTCAATTTTATAACTATTAGTAGCATTGTCATTGTGAGTCAGTAATACACACTGGACCAGGGTGTGCTACTGTACTCATTAACACTGCTGAACTGTGCAAAAAGCATAACCTCTTGCTCTACTTTCTGTTTATCTTATCCTCAGCTGCATTTACTGCTTTAGTTTCCTCTGCATTCCATTCACGATTTTCTAGACAATGACATGTGCTGCAGTTCACCACCCATGCAAGCTATAGACTTTTACAATGTGTTGCAAATGGGAAGGTGTTAGATATAGGATGTATTGTATACTGTATGTGCTTGTAATTCTTAGAAAAGATATGACAGCCACACCTTTTATCCCATTGCCTACAGGAGCCAAACCATTTATTTTATTTTATTTTTTCTTCAGCCATAAAATTATGTCTTTTTTCTGTGTCATATTTGCTCACTGACACTTCCAGTGCCCCCCCCCACCCCCCCACCCT
>VUQK01006107.1:1987-15153 GCA_015106715.1 Bujurquina vittata | reverse complement strand
TATATATATATGGTGTTTCTATTTTACTCAGGACAGCAAGAACCCTGTTTAAAAGCAAATCAGTTATTTTCTTACCTTTAAGCATAAAATGTCTTCAACCAGATCTTTGACAGATCCACAGTAGTCTTAAAACACATTTTCTCACTGACTTCACTGAAGGGAAATTGGCCTGTGTGTTACCACTATAGAGAAGTGCGTCATATACCTTGTGAAGAAGTACAAAGTAAAGAGGAACTGGTGTTTTGTCCCTGCCCCCTCAAGTTTCTTTATTTATTTAGGAAGCCATTATTTCCAGTTTAAATATATGTATTTTTTGCTGCATGCACATAAACTGCTACAGCACAAATCATTGATAACCAGCTTAATGTTTTCCCAGGATACGCCTAGCTGAACAGTCTCACGAGCAAATATCAGTCTGGCTTAAACCAAACTCTAATATGATCATAAGTGGATCATCTCATAATAGGAGGACTGACTGAGGGGCAATAAAAAATAACTTAGGATATTAGGCTTGAGACAACAAACAGTAACGGGAAGCTCTTTTCTCAAAAGCTTTCAGTACAGCTGATTGTACATTGATTGTAAATGTGCATGTGATGATTCTGTATCTCGCTGGTGTAATGTCGATTAGCGGTACAGGACACATCATCATAACATTCCCACGTCTTCTGTGTGATCCGGTTCAGATCGTTATTTCTTTGCATAAAGTTACTATTAAAAAGCCTTAAGCTGAGACGATCATTATGATGTCATTCGTTTTCTACACAATAAGGACAAACAGCACTTCCAAAGCAGCAGATCGCCGTTCGTAGAGATACTGCTCGACATTCTTTTCAAGCATGCTGCATGACACATCAGTTATTTGCCCCGTACAAATACTCCAAATATGCACGCACTCGGCTACATCCACAGATTGCACCATGTCAGATGGAGCAGCGGCTGATGGAAACCATGCTTGACCCTGCGATGCTCCCCGGAGCCACAGTTTGACCACTGCATCGCCCGAAACTTGACCCATTCGCTGTCTGGGCTGGCTATCAGAAACTACTTCGACACTTTGAATTAAATCGTATCAATAAAGGCCTGCACAGAATGTGATTTAGTCATGATTTACATCTTTATGATCTGGTTGTTTTTCTTTCCAAATTAGAAAATAAACAGCACAATTTTTCCTGCTTTTTATCCACAACTACTAGCTGTAATTGGTTTGTTTTATAAAAATTATTCTCACTTAGGGTCAATAAAAATATTAAGCAGAATTAAACAATTTCTTTGTTTCTCTCTGCAGGTTCAGTCATGTGATGCAGTCATGCAACTGATGCTCTCCAGGATTTTTTTTAAGCTGTAGTGCATCTGCTAAGATCACTGGGAGGCTGCTGCCTGCTTTCTTCCGCAGATACTCCCGTGGTGCAAGAGCCAGTCTCCATCCCTGAGAAACTTAATAATACATGCAGACAGCAGTGTTTAATACTGCGTCTCAGAACTCAGCCTTTGGACGGTAATGACCTCAGTGTTACGCGCACACGCTTAGACGGTTTATTTTAGTGCTAAGCAAGTGTCAGAAGTGATGACAATATCTGGCTCTTGGTTTTGTCACATAAGTAAAAACCTGAAACTTTTGAGCAGGAAGAGGAAAGTACATTTACACTGTGGAGAAGCACAAACAGTCCTCCGGTCACAAAGTAAGCTTTGGTAAGTGTGGCTTATCGTTCATGTTTGAACTTTATTGCACAGACTAGCGCAGATTCTGATTTTCATGCTGTGACACTGTTTTCAAATGTACTGAAATTGGAGCATTTAACTGCGTACGTTTAAAGTTTGAGGCCTTTACCTGCAAGCAGGATTTGTGACATCACAAAGATAGCCCTGGTCCATCAGTCATCTTACAAATGGGAAGTGGAAACCTGAGGCACAGACAGGGACAGTGGATTATTCTGTCATATCTAAAGTTTAAACATTTAAAATAAAAAGTGGATTTTTTAAACAAAATAAGAGGAATATACTTTATTTTTAGGAATTTCTAAGCCTGTAACATTCGCCAGACGACTATTCTTCAAAGCAAGCGATTGTTCTAAATCTAGCAAACATACATAAGCTGGTGAAAATCTTAATGTATTATATGTCTTTGTAAAGTGCACCGGAGTCACTTTGAAGGTCCATTGCTGCTCTGGGCTTGGTGGCTTAACTGATGACCGTAAGTGAGTTCAACATCCGTGTTGAGTCCAGGACAAGGTTAATGTGCCTCTTGTGTACAACGTCAGGACACAAGCGGAAGTCAGGGGAGAGTCGACTCAAACATGCACCGTTTTGGGGAAGTCATGGCCGCTTGACTTATTCTGTACCGGCTCGTGCAAGTCTACGTCCTGTGAAACAGGAAGAGATGACTGACTTTTGAACTCTGAGAGGATATGTGTCGTCATCGTTTGTACACCACACTTATGGGAGACTGGCTGCCACGCTGCAGGGTGAATGAGCAGATTTCAACTTTGTGAAAGTGACTCAACCTTCAGCTCTTGTGCTTTTATCGTAATTACCGCTGATGGTGCAGCCATTTGGAGTGTTTGATGGCAAAGAGAAAGATAGCCTCCTGATCAAGGCGATTGAGATTTGATCTGACTGCCCTTTGGGTGAAGCTGCAGCAATCGGCTTAACAGCTTAGCAGCAATTAGATCTGATCAGCGGCAAAAGTTACTGCAACTCCATCACGTCAGGTTGCAGCAGTTGTTCAGACCTGCAACTTAATTCTGTGCTCTCTATCTTTCAAAGACCAGACTAAAGTTGCAAAACACCCCACTTGTCACCACATATGTATGCAAGTCTAAACACTTCCCACTGTTTTGACACGTGACAATAAAATGACACAGTTTGACTCATCTTTCAGAAAGTGTCCCGCTTCACAGGTTGAGGTCGGCTCTTCTAATGTCACTGTCTATCCTTATAGTTAAAAGCGGCCTTGCCGATTCTTAACCACAAGGTCTAAATCAACTCCTAACAGTGATTGATTTGGGGAAATTTAAAGCCAGGCTCAGTCTCACTCTCATTATTGATCGCACACAGTCCTGCTACATTAGAGATCAGGTTGCATTCCTGCTCTGCCTCCGAATATGTGACATCAGGCTGGAGCAGCTGCAGTGCTTTCAAGAGAGTAAATGTGTATTAATGTGGCTGGATCTGATTCAGAAAATGAGTTCATTCTAATGCCCAACACTTGCACCCGGCTTTCTCAATCTCCCTCACGGACCCACTGCCACACTGCAGACAGTGAACTGGGCCAAGTCCTTCTAAGTACATAAAGCACTCTCTTTGTTTTGTGATGTGTTTTATCCCTCTTTTTAATTCAAACTGTTTTGCAAACGTCAGTCTGAGCAATTGGTCCCCAAAGACACATAAGCCTCCATCCCTGCTGGCACCTGGTGCTCGGAGAGGCGATTTTAACAAAGAAGATAGCTGTCAAGGTGACAAGAAAAACAGCAGGTTTTTGACAAAGCTCGAGAAAGCATCTGCCATTTATGTGAGCAATATTTTGCAGTGATACAGGTACTCAAGCAAATAAGTGTGACCTGTCAGAGCCTGTCAGGAAATGTCCATGCATTTTTGCCTTCAATATTATATGTGCATCATCACTAATGGAACAAAAGCTTGTTCTTTTGTCTTGCTCTAAATATGTATTTTGCAGAACTTCAAGGTGAGGCTGACAGGACAGGAATGATCTCACCTCAATATGAAAGCAATGACTGCATTTGTTTTTTTTGTGTGTGTGTGTGTGTGTGTGTGTGTTTTATCAGTCATTTTTAAGCATTGTGACAATGTCACTCACCATGGACTGCCATGCTAAAATGTTAAAAATTTACAGTAAAAATAAACATGTTTACAGCCTGGTAAAATGGGTGGTTTGGGTCTCTTTAGCTAATTTGCCCTTTTGTGACAATTGTACAGAGGGTGACTTTTCCTTAAAACTTACCCATTTAAAAAGTTTAAGGCCTAACATTAGGGATGTGAATGCTTTGAGTGACAGATGCAGCTGCAGCTGGTAGGCTTCACCATGGTTGTGTTTGTAGTGGATCTGTGTCTGTGAGGTGCCCATGCAATCTATGGATGCGGTTTGCTAACAAAACTTGCAAGTGTGAGCTAATAACTTAGCTTGCAATTCTTTCTTACAAATACTGCGGCAAAAAACAAACAACAACAACATGACAGCCAGCCACTAAAATTGTGGTTCCAAAACAATTCACAAAATCAGTGGATGATGTCATAATCACTATGCCCATCTTTTATCTACAGTCTGTGACATCAACACTGTCTCCTTGGTCTATTGTTCTGTCAGAGAAGGGTGTTATTAGCTCAGTGGGAAGTTAAATGACCAATGAGCAAAAAGAGTCAAATGCAATTTTTGCTTGCATCAGCTCTTGTGTATGGCACTGTTATTATGACTATATATAGAGGTACAGACTTCCTCCAAAGATAGTAAGGGCCACTCATCACAATGTAACAGCTTTAATTTCAAGGAGACCTCTCCTCCTTTACACATGTCCCTCAAAGATTGAAAATAAGTCTGTTACATTATTAATAGGATGGAGTAAAAAGGGGCGAGGCTTACCATGTTAATTATTCATTGTTTGGTTGCTTCCTTGTCCGTCCACATCCATGCACACACACCGGCACGGGAGCTTTATTTGTTATGATTTTTTTAATCCAAGTCTGCGTCTGACTTCCCTCTGTTTGTGTGTCTCATGTCTCAGAGTAAGCAAGTATGGTTCAGGTCATCTAATGTCTGACTTCAGTGGTGTCTGGTCCAGTTTCAGTTCATTTTTGGCTCTTGGCTGTAGGGCGGAAGAGGCTTTGTTAGGAAACAAGCTGCTAAAATTGAAGAAGAGGTTGAATAAAAGTACAAATCTGAAGGTTTCGCAAATCAGTGCATTTAAACATTGGCTTGTATAATTTCGTTTCAATGGCTCGCCTTAATGCAAAGAGGAAGTATGTTCAGAAAAGGCTTTTCTACAATGTTAAAAGCTACAGTAACTTCTTCTAGTGCTAAACAGTGTGACGTAAAAAACGATGCACTCTCAAGTACAAATTTTCTTTCTATCATAACCTTCATGTTGTTTGGCCACAGTTAAATAAAGCTACTTAACTCATGCCATTGTTTGACATGCTATTTGCCATGACATCAACACTGTGTGCTGCCAGAGCACTGCCACTTCCTGTAAATCTGAAAATACACCTTGTGGCACACCACGAGAGACGAAGGCAGAGAGGTTTAAGGCGCAGATGTGAGAGGTATTTGAGAGCGTGTGTCTTTGTGTGCCTGTGCTGACTCTATAAAATAGTATCCTTATAGATGTGGCACACTGTCCACACAGAGGCAGGAAGAGCAGCTGTCCCTCTGCAAATGCCCCATTTCTGTGTGTGTGGGCGTATGTGACAGAGAAAGGAACTGACCCTCAGCTTCATGACTGTATCTATTATACTGAGCTCAACGGTTCACTGTTACCCCTCTGTCATCTGTGCAACCAGCTCTGCAGCAGAGGAAAAGAGATTGCTCAATATTGCTTTAATAGCAGACTGAAGTGTAACTGTACCTTGTCTATTTTCAGAGGAAGAGACACTGACCTCCTCTGCTTCCTCACTGTCCCTGTTGTACAAGGAAATGTGTGCACATGAAATAGCTGCAATGCCAATGCCCTAATTCATCACACATTTTAAGCTTAAAAATCTTTGTTTATTGGAGCAAATCGAACCAAAAGCCGTCTTCACTCACTTCCAATAAGCTTTGCTTATGACTTGGGGACACACGAGTGCGGAAAGGCCACGTCTAAATGGTCGCCATCAAACTTACAAGCTACACTGCTTCCATCTATGCTCATTATGAGCTCAGAGGACACAAATTGCTGCCATTATTTGGAGAAATAGACTAATCCCTCTCACAGATGCACAGGCATCTGTGAGGCCTCACATCAAGTGATCGTCTCTGCTTTTCTAGCTATGCTTTTAATACAGAAATCAAGCTGAACCCAAGTTGCAAATACTAAAAATACAAGGGAGCTATGCATGGTGTCACTCATTTCTATTTTCCCTCGATAATACTGTTTTGTCTCTGTGTTAAAATATTAAAAAATTGTTAGAGATCCACGATAATGAATATCATCACATGTGAATCTCTGGCTGAGAGCAAATAGAGAGCTGTAGTGCAATACTGGATTCAAATCAACAACTCATGCTAATGCAGATACTTACAAAGAGGATGAATTAAATATATATATATATATATCAAGCAAAATCCTGTTGGCAAACTATTATTTTGCACACATGAACACTGCAGTTTACAGCCCCTCATCTGCCTGGTGGCCCTTGTGTTATTTACACCAGCAGCACTGCACCTTCTGACCTAGATAGAAAAAAAAGAGCAGCTCATACACCAATATGTTAAGTATGGTGACGCAGACACCCACTTATTTACTGAAGCATTTTCTGTGATGATATGTGCGTAGGGTACAGTCAAAAGAAGGAACATGTTCTGTACATCTGTGGCTTTCCCCCTGTGAATGAAAATACACGCTGTGCATTCTGGGACGTGTGCAGCAACGCCTGCGTGCTGATTCACTGAGCCATTACAGACAGAACCTGCTCAAATACAAAGTTTAGAAGTGTATGCCTGCAGCTAACATTATTACCCTCCCCCTCCCCTAATTCTTTCCTTTGTGACTGCAAGGCACATATTTGTGTCACATTAATAAAAATGACCTAGAATGAGGGGGAATGTGGCAGAAGCTAAATACAAAAACACCAGTCAAACCTTCCTCCCCTCTATGCCTGTAAGGTCACATCTCTCAGTTTCCTGCGTGCGGTTGCTGTTGGGCCCCACAGAGAGCCAGTGCAGTGCTGTAAGGTATCTGCTCAAACTGCTCTTACTTCTTTATTCGCCTCTAACACGCAAATGAAACGGACAAGAATGAAAACTTCCTTCTCATATCTGTGATTGTGCAAAGAGGCTCTTCAGTCAGAAATAAAATACAAATGGCAATCTTTAACATTTCAACCATTATCCCCAGAATATAATACTTTATAAGGGTATTTTTAAACTCCTATCAGCGCTGGAAATGTTTTCTGCTTTTTGATCTCTATCGACCGAGTATGGCAATGAGGTGACGTAGCATGAACATGAATGGTTGGTCCCGGTCTGCTTTCAGTGGCTCTGAATACCCTGGAGTGCACTTCTCCTGTAATAGCAATGAGAACAATGAGAAGGAGCCACTGCACTGCTTAATGGTTTAATGTATGTATGACATAACTGAGAGGGACTTTGTGATTTGCTACAATAAGCTTGAATATATTTCTGGAAGGGGGGCATTTCGCAACATGGATGAAATGTGGGATTTTATTCATGTGGGCTGTGTTGACAGCGGATGCTTACATAAATATGTCTCATGAAGATAGCGTCCATATATTTTAGGACTATTACATCAGGGCCTTGTTGTTAGACATGCCCGGCTCTCGTAACATTTCTCTGTCTCTGCACAGAAGACTCGATACTCATCAGAACAATTACGGCATCATTTATTTAAACAGGTCTAAAGCACGATTCACCGGCAGCGATTATGTTCTTCGTACATGAAGGAGCGATCTCTCACTTCATCGTTGATTTCACACTCAAACAGCTGATGGATTTTGTGTGTGTGTGGTGTGTGTTGGGGGGGGTTGAAAGTCAGGAAAATATTTCCCTCTATTTTTGAAAATCTAACAAAATTGTGTCATGCACACAGAAGTGCGTGTGGCCAAATCACAGGGGGACATTTTAATAACTTAAGTATTTCAGTACTTATTTTCAAAAAGACAATACCCCGTGAGAAATGACTCCCTAAATGGTAAAACTCTCACTGAATATTTGTCATACTGATTTATCTCAATTGTGCAGTCCTACTTTAGCTGACACTCTGAATTATGAGTCATTCTCCTACATTTTTCAGTTTTTTTATGCTGCTTTCTATTTGTGCTGCGGAATAGTTGGAGAATGGCAAAAGCCTTGAAAAATAAATAGGAAAGAAAAGAAACAAAGAAGTCTGATCTTCCAGTAAGATCACCGGTCAGGAGTGGGCAGATGACAGCTGAGAGCACAAACTGAGAGGATCCACCTTGCGCCTTACGCTGCCAGCATCCTGCCATCCGATGTGAGGAAGTCTCCACCTCCAACAGCCCTTCCTAACTGAGCCCCCACAGGGATCCTGCTGGGGTGTAGCCATGCAAAATGGCTCCAAATGAGAGGAGTGACATAATGCTGAGTAAGACCAGGACAAAATCTGCCCAGTAACCTTGCGATATGTTTATCTGACTCTCAGTAACTGAGTGCAAAACCAGATAAAAGTATCTTTGATCAAATAGGGGTGCTTTGTGATGCAGAGCAAATTGAAAGTAACACTTTTGCAACCTGCATGCTGTCAGGGGACGACTGCTGATTTTTAACTGTTGTCATCTATTTGCTTCGTGGACAAAAGAGTCATTTCAGGAGTCATGATTTCATTCTGTGCAAAAACATGGTGCACAATATGAGGCAAACCTGAATCTATCAGCTACATTGTTTCTGATATCAGAGGCTACGGTTGGAATAAACATTAACTGAAGGAGGGCAGGATAAATTTATGGCATCGCCAGTAAGGAACAATACGAGCTGACGGCTGAATCTGCATCCACATGACGCTCACACGTATAGAGCCCGGCTCTCTTGGCTCTTGTTTAGTTCAGGAAATGAAAGTGGGACGATCAATTCAAGAGTCTCCTGCGACTCTGCTCCCTGCCTACTCAACCTGGTATAGAATGAGTCCCACTGAGGAAGCCTCACACACACACACACACACACACCCGCACACACCCACACACTCCCACACACACACACACACACACAAACACTGTCAGGGCTGCTCTCTGTATTCTTGTGGTCCTGGATATTTCAGTTTCTCTCTATGAGCACAGACAGTATCAAATTTTCAGGTTACAGGTGACATTTGGGATTTGAGAGTTTATGTTAAATGTGTCACATAAATAGATTGAAATAGAAACTTGATAAGGATGGACTGTGACAGGGTCCAGGCCAGAACAGACTCTATGATGCACTCATATCCCGGATACAACCATATAGCAAACTGGAGCTGAGTCAGATAATTAGTGAATCAACTGCAGCAGATGTGAGGACTGATTAATCATAAAGTAATGCCAGGATGTGCCAGTTTTCTTTTATAGTGCTGGTAAATTAATTGTGTGTGTGGGGGGGGGGCTTGAATATGTCTGCACACTGTCTTTTTGTATTTTTTTATATTTTCTAATATGAAAAATTAATACTGAAAATACTCATCAGTCGCCGCCCTAATTCAGCGCATCTCATCGTCCATCTTCACTCGCATACAAGGCTCTAACTCAGCAGCAGGCAGACATAACTATTTGAGGTGATTTGATTATGGTAACTAATGAAAAACAACTGATGCTAATTGCTACATTACTTCACCAACAGAGTTTCACATCAGAAAACACACTTCCTGAAAAGAAGGCAAGAAATGCAGCAGTTTGCTTTATTTGGCCGAGCAGAAAGAATACTATAGGTGGTCAAGAGGCACAAAGGCTCCCTGTTACACTGGCGCTGCTACCCTTTTATATGACATTTTTGCTTCTGTGCAACTGCTCCACTAAAATGTACAAGAGCATTCAGATTTTTTGGGGGGCAACTTTTCACTTTTATCATTCAGGCTAGGCCGAGCCTGTGGATTCTGCTGTTTTGATACGCTGTAAGTGCAGCGCAGTGGATGGCAGCAGAACAAAAGTCATCTGCAGCTGAGCTGGATGAGCTGGCTGCACACTGTGGGCACCATTATGCCGGTGCACTTCATGCACACGTCCTTAACAGGCGACATAAATACCTGCAGGTTGAGTTAAACAAGGTGGATTTTCATTGAGTGAACTGTCCAGCTAAAAGTTGAGACTGTAGCAAAATATCACACCCTCTCCTGGCCAGGAATGCAAACACAGTGCTTTAAGGTCACATCTAGTAATCACACATCCGTCCTTTTATCCAGTCAGGTCAAACTGCATTTTATTATTTAAAAAGCTAATATGAACCACAGTGAATACCACAGTGGATGAGAAGCCAGGCAGCTCAATGTAAATTAAATGGCCCGTCCTTTGAGTGCACTGGCTTATGTAAGCTGCTGCTGCTTGTCTTCCCCTCGTTCAGCTCTTCATCCCTGCTTTTCTTTCCCTACAGCAGCCCATCCAGCCCCTGAAACCCTAACGTCTCATAAACACACGGCCCCATCTTAAATGAGAGAGTGCGGTGGGTTTTTGCGGAGGGTGAGGAGAGGATGGGGACGGTGGGGAGAGCCTGACTCCTGCATCCCTCATTTTCTCTGCCACCTTGAAAACAACACCCCAATCCCGGTTGTGCTTCTCCATTCCATCATTGTCTGTGCACATCAGTGGTGTTACAATCCCCTTTATCCACACAAATCCCGTCCCACTGCAGACCGACGGCTTTTTAGTCTTTGAAAATATGTATCTGGAACAAATCCTGATCCTCTTTTTGTTCCTGCATCTTCTTTCTTTCTGTCTCTCTTTCATTCTATGAGTGTCCCTCCATCAATCCTTCTCCCCCCTTGCTCTCTCTCCTCCCTCCACCTTGCCCTCATCTCTGAGTCCTGCGGCCACAAGCGCTTTATGCCAAGGTTTTGCAGTGCCTTCCTGACAATGTCATAGCAGCGTTTTAAAGACAATCCTGCCTCGTTAAAGATCGCACAATGGAGAGACACAGGGTAGATGATGAGGAGGGGGTTAGTGCCGGCAGAGGAGGAGGAGGAGGGGAGAAGGGCAGGCCCGGGATGAAATGCGACAAAGGTTGCGAGCTGGATTCAAATCTACAATGTGGTGTGTAAATGGTATGTACAGGAGACCTTAGCTCACTGAATAAAATCCATTTTTAAAGCGGGGGACAACAACACAATGGGCAGAGAGGAAGAGGGAGGACAAGCTGCAAGATATCATGATGCCAGCCCATTATTTTATATCCTCTACTGCTCTCACACATTGTCTCTGGTTGGATGGTATGACTATCAGAGCATATGCATGCCGACACAGAGGTATGTGGCACACAGGGTGTGCAGATCCATCAATCTGAATTCATTATCTTCTGGAAGAGGACACAGGAAGCAGTGTGAATGTAAATTCTTAATACAGAAAGAAAAGGCTTACCTCCACATTTCAGTCCTGCTCAACCCTGCCTCGTTTCATCCTGTTTCTCTCTGCCGACTCCCTCCCCTTCTCTCCCCATGACAGCATTTTTCTGCTATCTATCTCCACGGTGAGGCTCTTTCTCCTCCTCCCTCAGTTCCTCCTGTCTGATCTTCTCTTCCTCTCTCCAAAAATAAAATAAAACAACGGCACACGCACGCACACTTCCCGATCTCTCTGTCTACCGGCTCCTCTATTCTGTTGTTAAAGTCAAGGGGCAGGTTGATTTGCGCTGTCCTCCTCCCTCTTTCTTCCTCTCGTGCTGATTCTATTCCATTCACATCACACTAAAGCCAACCCCCTCTTTCTCCTCCTCCCCCCTTCTCTCTCTCCCTCGTGCACACACAGCTTCACCCGGCCTCTCTCTCTCCCCCTCCTCCTCTCCTTGTCAAAGAGAGGTTGAGGCAGTGGAGGATGGACAGCAACGTCCAAGTGGAGAGCTCTGCGTTTCTTATGCTGGAATTCAAAAGACCTCCCTGGCCATGAGTGTGAATTAAACAATTTGCTGATTCAAATGCCCAAGATGCTCATATAACGGTACGACATGCACAAGCAGCAATGTGGCAGACCCGATGCTGATGCAATGTTGTATCAAGACTGTCACCTCCTAGCATTTCTCCACCTTTCTCTGACAAATTTATTGATGGAAACAGGCACTCACGACATCAAACACGTTCGTTTAAAGCGTCACTCTCCCCCGCCAGCACTGAAATTTCTGCACAAGAGAGATAAAGGCACACAACCTCAGAGGCAAAGGTGAAAAATGGCAGTTTGTGCGTGTGTGTGTGTGTGGGTGTGTGAGAGAGAGACAGTGTTTATTTGCAGAGGCCTTTGCGGACTCCCCAAACATACTCAGTGTGCTGGGAGACCATAACAAACAATCAACCTCCTTAAGAACAATGAGAGCACAGGATACACAACAACACAGCTTCGGCTCTCCTCCCTCATCAGCCACTGCAGGGCCTTTAAAAGCACATACCTGTGAATTTGGATAAACCATTACATGACGCTCAGGTGAGGAAATGCTTAACCTACACTGCAGCAGAGCCAAGTGTCCGGCACCATCCCCCTAATTACTGCCCGTTTTGTCCCGGCTGTACCATATGTTGCTGTGTGTGTGTGTGTGTGTTACGAGGTCAGCGGCTCTGGTCTGGGGTTGGGGGTAGGGGTGGGGAGGAGTGGAGAGGCTTGCGTTATTGGCAGTGTGTGTCTTGAAGAGATAAGAAAAATAAAAACAGGCAGGAGCTGAGAGTAGAGAAAACAGTTTTTCTTGCAAACAAACATACCTCTTTGTGCCCTCATGAGGGGTCAGGGGGTGTTCTGGGAAAAGTGTGCTTTTCTTACTGTCTGTTTAAACCAGAGATATCAGCAAAATAAGCCTGTGAAAAAGATCTAAGCGTTCACTGTGGCGTCAAAATTTCATGAATATCTAACAATGCAATAATAACCATGAATAAGAACAATTAAAGTAAATTCAAGCTATAAATATTCTTACATTTCAGAGGGGGATAACATCCTGAATTAGATCCGATTCTAATCCAATCTGCACTTGAATTCCTGGTAAATATACATCTTTAAATATTTAGTTTGCAGTGCTGGAGCATTATTTGTGGTGGTCTGAACCAACAGTGTGCTTTCAGAAACCAAACAGCCCCTACTCTCAGTGCCACAGTGACACCTTGTGGAAATCTATCGTTATGCTTATTGCATTTTATGAGACAGCACTTGCTACAGTCAAGCAGTTTGAAACAAGCAATTTTGGCCCATAAAGAACACAAATCTGCCAGCACTCAGACTCAGGGAAACCAGAAGTAAGGAAAAGGATATCAGTGTGACATGCCTCTTTGTCCTCATGGGGGGGGGGGGGGGGGGGGGGGGGCCGCCGGGGGCCGCGGGGGGGG
>VUQK01006101.1:1588-21624 GCA_015106715.1 Bujurquina vittata | reverse complement strand
ATATTTATTACATATAAAGTGAAATATTTCAAGCCTTTAATTGTTTTCATTTTAATTGTTATGGCTTATAGGGCACAAAAATCAGAAATCCAGTATCTCAAATTATCTGAAATTTTCTTCAAGATCAATTAAAATATGATTTACAGTGCAGAAATTTCCAGCTTTTTAAAAGTGCGGTACTGTGCAAAAGTCTTGAGCCACCCCTCATTGCTGTATATTTTGCTGCCTTCTAGTTTTTACATTCCTGAAGCGCAGGTTGCGGCCTTCCGATCGTCTGCATTTTTGGGTCTCATCTTCCTCTTGACAGTAACACATGGATTGTCACTTAGGCGTTCAGGTCAGGTGAGCTGCTTGGCCAATCAAGCACAGTAGCAACGTGGTCACCAAACCCTCTGGGCAGGAGTTTGGCCACTGTGGGCAGCAGCAAAAGTCCTGCTTGAAAAACACTTGAGACATTTTAGCTTCCTTGTAATGAGTCTAGAATGTATTTTTACATGTTTTTCCGTTCCGAAATAACAGATGGAAAATATCAAACTTTTCTAAACGAATGGAAAAAAGTTTCTTTCTGGTGATGCATTTGACTTTTTTTTCACAGCAACCGCGCATTCGAAATGTTCCCGGGTTTGCAAGAGTGACTCAAATGGCAGCTTCCTGAAAAGTGAAGCCAACATGGCCACCTGAGGCTGACGCCATAGACTCGCGTGTTCAAATGCTCAACTTTACAGCAGTAAGAATTATTTTATAACTTTAGCATTTTTTGAGATTGAAGTTCGGGGCAAAGCTGCGTTTTCATTGATGAGCTGTAGCCACTGGCTTTCTGCACGGCTTGAGTCACTGAACTGGACGCTAATTAGCAGATATGTACAGTTTATGGCTGTTGGTTGCTAAATGATCTTGCTAATGCCAGCTGATCACTTAGCACTCCCTCCTCCTCCTGTCCAGATATGGTCACTTCTGGCTCCAAAAAAACACTGAGGTTTCAAAACATCAAGTCCAAAAACTGCTGAGTAGTAGCTTTGGCTACTTCCATCTTTCATATACAGTCTATGGTCTGAGTTGACCATAGACTGTATATAAAATTCACAGTAACACCGCCTCATTCTGGCAGTCTGCAGATAAATGTGCCACAGTTTTTGGCCAGTGTTGTTGACCAGGGGCAACAACACTTATTTCTTTATGCAGAGAACGAATGCTGATAGAGAATGCTATAAAAAGACCAAAAAACATGACCAAGACTTCACAATATGGCATCCAATCAATGATACAAGTCAAAACCTGCTTCTTTGGGAACCTTCTGTGACTGATTTTAAGCTGCAAACATTTGTTATTCCCTATCAAAGACATCGGCTCCAGACTCACAGCTCTTCGGCACATAAAACACACCGGAGTCCCACTCTAGACCCTCGGCGTGGTGAACTTTGTAAAATGTGATCGTCTGTTGTCACAGTTCGGCTGTGGAAGTGTCTGAGATTTTGTCCATGCTGTCCACCTCTACGCTCTCTATGCTTTGGCCAACCAGGATGAAGAGGAGGCCGGCCAGCAGGCAGAAGAAGACGGCCACTGGAGCCAGGAAGAACGAGGGGCCGTGCTGGATGCTGAGATGGAAGGACGGGCAGCGAGAGGCTTTCTGATGTTGGGTAAACTGATCCAGAGTGTCCAGGACCTGGATCCACATCAGATACATCATCACCATGGTGAGCAGGCACACGCCTAACAGACACACAGGAAACAATCCAGGTCACTGAGAATGTCGCTCGTTTCATACATACATACTGTTTGTCTTGTTTTGTCAGCGTGTTGTGCGCTACACTTTTGTCCTCGCTCTGTGGGACACCTGCAAACCCCCAGAGGACAGCAGGTCACATTTTTCTGCCTGTTTTGACTGCTCAGAGTCAAAGAATAAATTGTGTAGCTTTGCAAGTACAAACAATGCAGGCATTGTGAAATAAGGCTGTTTTTTTTTCTTTTTGTATGAAACTGGAAGCAAGCATCAAAAACATTTTACATCATTACGTCAGATGTTTGCCAACGCTTTGGAAAAGCCTCCACCCTTGTAAATTGTGCAGGTTCTGACCTTTAGCACAGACACTCAGAGGAGTGTCAGGCATACAACTGGGGGGGGGGGCATCAGACTTGGCTCACTTTGCTATTTCAATAGAAAAAAATTTACCAAATCTTATCACTTAATTTTACTCATAGTTGTAAAAATAGCTTGGTAGAATTCAGCGGAAGGGGCCCAGACCCCCCGGGGGCCCAGACCTCCCGGGGGCCCAGACCTCCTGGGGGCCTGTCTGTAACGTAGACGCTGCACAAAAATAGGGTAAAATAGGACAGGGCCAGCTTTTTATATGAGATACAGAATTACACCAGTCTCTTCTGTTTTGTCAGAAATCTCACCCCGTACATTGAAATGGTTACTTATTCTGATCTCATTCTGAAGACGACATCCTTACCGCCCAACACCTGTAGAGCCCCGCCCACTTTATAGAGTTTGTGGTTAGTCAGTGGGCCGGCGCAGATAACAACGAATCCACCGATGACGATGGCCGCCAAACCCATAACGAAGAAGATGGTCCAGCAGATCCTGAAAACTGAGGAGGAAAACAAGGCAGCTGACTACTCTAGTTTCAAGGAATAATGTGCAGTTTGTATAACAAAATAATACCAACCAGTGGTTGAATTGCGTTCATAAGGCTCTATGGGGAAACTGCGCAGCTCCTCCCACTGCTCCACCGGCTTGTTACTGGGAAATGGGAAGAGGAAAGCGGCCTGGCACACTTTTGGTAGAGGCTGATTTGCTGAGGGAAAGGAGGGGAACCAGCTGTCATGATAAAGAGTTTACTGTGTTATAATTGCCTTTAACAAACACGTAATGAAGGTTCTCACAGATCCAAAGGTCCCATATTGAGTAATCATGAGAAAAGGTGATGTAGGAGCACCGCCAGAACAGACCCTCATGGAAAATGGTCACACCAGCCGAAGTCTGTTGGATGAGAAACATCTGATTGGAGCTCTTGGAATAAATCCTGTTTCTGACCCATGCTCGAAATTCATTCCAGTCACTCAGGTCCTCAGATTCATTACAAGAATGTGTGGATGACGAGCGACACCAAAGTGGAGTGGCTACTCTTTGGCAGGAATACGCTTAAGTTGTGGGTTTCAGCATATAAGAGGCAGGTTTAGGGTGTCAGGGTAACCGGAGCCCGCTACAGAAAAAGACTGAGGGTCCATCAGCTGCCTGTAAACAGACACATTTGAGGCAGTTTACACCCGGGCACCCTCCAATGAGGCTCTCCTAGCTTACCCTGAAAGAGGATTGTGCCTATAAAGGTCCTGGTGGGGTTGGTATTAGTCCACAATGCCACAATTAGTGCACAATAATCAAATTAAAGCAGCACAAAATTGTAAGAAAAAAAGAAAATTTCAGGCAATGCAAATATCAAAAAAAAAATTAAGGACAGCGCAATAAAAATCTGATTTTCTGCATCCAAGCCACCCTGACTGGCAGATCTCAGGGATGCAGGCAGAGCTACGCACAAATAACTACACATCCTGCATGTGTGGTGTGAAGGGAGTGGGGCAGGAGCCAACCAGGGGAGAGTGCAACCTGCACAGTAAACTTTGTGAGCGCTCACTGTCTTTATGTGGCTGAGATTGGTTTTCCCTCTTGGTTGGGTACTGTAGGGGTACCATCACCCTGAGACATTATTTGTAATTATTCATTTTGCAGGCCAATGACTTTTATTGCACATAGAAATCTAAAGTCACTCACTGATAACTGCTAGCTGATGCAGAGGGATCTTATGTGGGGTTTCTTTCCTTATTTTTGTTTCCCACTGTGAAGGATGACTGATGTGAAGGTATTTATTTTACCCCAGTCTCCTCCTAACCCTAACCAGATCATTTTCAGTCCGTGAGCCTAACCAGTTAAGGATAAGGCCGTGCTGCCTGGATTTGTACAGTATGTACTATAAGCAAGCATACAGGACTATCCCACTCCCCCTTCTGACCACCTCTCCCTGCTCCTCATCCCTGCATGCACCACCCTCAGGAGGAAAAGCAAACCTGCGACAAAGACCGTCAAAACCTGGCGAGACGGTGCACCAGCTGCAGGACTACTCTCTTTGTCTGTATTTTTTTACAGTGTAGCGGTGATGGTTTTTAGTGGCACATTTGACTTGATTTGGAGCGCTGCCAAACATGCTGCAGGTGGCCCACACTGAGCCACTTTACTCATACTGCAGATTTTAAGCCACACTTGTTGAGATGAGCTGGAGTTTAAACAAAGTGTTTTACAGCAAACACTTTGACTTTTATGCTCTCCGTAATTATTGGACCAACAGCAACTTTTTTTTCACCTCAAGATTTAGTTTTTCACTTTTCATTGTCCTGCTTCGTTCTTTTTCAGTGCAGATTTCCTAAAAGGCATCACATAAGCTCAGTGCACGGCTCAAATACCTTCATCTCTCTCAGGTTGCGGTCTCCACGGGTTTCTCCAGGGTTGCTGCAGGACTCTGCGGCCAGCAGCCAGTATTCAGTCCCACAGGAGAGAATCAAGAAGAGAAACCCTGTTGCTCCGAAGAACAAAGCGAAGAAGAGGAGCACCTTCATTCTCTTGCTAGGAGACATGTTTCAGTCTGTCCAGTTTCCTTTGACTCAGTACTCATGTGCTTCTCTTTCTTCCAATCTTAAAATGTCATATTTAAAAAGTCTGAGAGGCTGCACATGTGATTATGCATGCGTCTCTGGACAGGACTTCCCTTCCGACTGCTGACCAATCAGGCACAAGACGGGTCTGAATTAAAATAAATGTGCACCATATGCTGGAAGGGGTACAGTTACAGAGGCCTCAAACACACACAAACAGGACGGGACATCTAAAAATAGAATCAAAGCAAACAAAAAAAAAAATAAAGCCTGAAACAGAGAAAACAACGCGTGACAAAACATCTCCTTGGCGTTTATTGGAATGCCAGCATTGAAGTCCAGATTTGGTACAGTACAAGGCTATCCAGTTTAACTGAGATCTAGGCAACAGTGACAGTCCAACAACAATCATTCAAACTGCATGTTCATATATTAATACAACTTTTTTCTCTCTCTTACTTCCAAGACAGGCTGTTCAAGAGATGATTAATACTAACGGGGAGGGGAGGGGAGCAGTGATGATTTGTCACAATGCTGCAGTAGGAGCCTGGAAGAAATGCATATGAGCACAAAAATTCAAATAAATATTTCTTCCAGGTACTGAGGTTTAATTAAAAAAGGGAGAAAAAAGAAAATAAGGAATGGTCAGTGTGTTTGGCGATAGGGCTGCTTGGTTTTTTTTTTAATGTTTGCACCCATTTGATGATCATAAAGCTGCTGTGAGGAAAGGCTGCTTCTCCAAACTTTGGAGCCACTTGGAGAAAGTTATTCTTGGGAAAAGAAGCCCATTTATCATTATTATTTTAATCTAATTGAAGAAGAACCGTATCAGAGATGTGAGCCATTCACCATAATGGAAGCGGTGCAGTGCCTGCTATAGATGTTCCCTGAATGCCCGACAAGCAACTGGTAGCTGATGAGAGCGACGACTTTGTCCTCCTCGTGAGGACGGCTCATCCAAATTACTTCACTGCACGTATGTTAGGGCCCCAGCAGTACGGCCGGCAAATAACAAGTGGATCAGATGAAGGGTCGCTGACATAAGCCAAGAACACATGCACATACAGAGGCTCCTTGAATTATTAGAATATCAGTGTGGGCTCATTTTCAGCAGGCACGCCCCCCACCCCCCCGTGGAACATTTTGTTCTTGCTAAAAGGCTGACTGGTCATTTTAGACAAGCTGAAAACTGTTCTCATTAAAGAAGCAAAACATTAATTATAGTCTTTTTGCTCCATGAAAACTGCCAAAGAATGAGGTCTTCATACAAAAGCGTGTACTACTCCCTTATCAAACCAGCACAATGTGGCCCTTAAAGGTCACATTTAACATTGCTGCCAGCTGAGGACCTGTGCGACGTCTATATCTCAGCCTTATGATGCATTTGTTCCAGGTCAGATATGCACCGCCGTCTCTTGCTTATTGGCTGGAGCCAGATTCAGCTTTTCCATGGAAGGAGTAGTATACACCATTGTGTGAAATCTTCCATTGCTTAGAACAAGAACACTCTGGGTCTTGTTGGTTGCCGCTGTGACTGTAACTGATCCCAGAGGCTCCAGACAGCCAAATAACCAAATGTATTGCTTCTTAGATCAGTGTCTGAGGCTAACATGACCGTCAGCCTTTTAACATGATTAAACTTGCATTAGGCAACACAATCTGCCACTGGGAGTTGAGTCAGGGTTGCTGAAAAGGGACCTGCATATGCCTAGAGACATACTTCAACATTTCTGATCAACTTTGTGTTTTATTAGATAAAAAAAAAAAGCGCTTTCCTTTCAAAAACAAGAATACTTCAAAGTGACTCCAAGCTTTTCAGTAACAGTGTCGCAAAGCATGTTGTGTTTCCTGAAACAACCCCTACGCTCTTTTTTTAAATTTGAAAGAGTATAGAACACATAGCAAGATCCCAACCCATATACACAGAAGTGCATTTATACAGGACTCATGTTAATTACATATTACAACCCTGTGAGGATAGAGTAAGTACATATATGAGGCACGCAGAAATTAAAGATTTATCACCTATTATTATTATTATTATTATTATCATCATTAGCCTACTCGCAGTAAACATTTTATCTGAGGATCCTTTGGGCTGAGTCACCTCTTTCCTCTAATTCGTGAGGATGCTGCCGCTCTTTCGACAGTTTGTTTGGTCCGCTGTAGCTCAATCCGAATGATCTGTCGGAGCATCCGTGCAAAGGCTGATGTGACTTCCACAGCATGTGAGGTCTTCAATCCTCCGGCTTTTTTTTGTATTTTTCCTTCTCCTCTGCCTCCGCTGAATGCTCGCTCTCTCTGGTGTTTAAGACATGACTCCAAACACAGGGTTGTGGCGGCAGATGCTCGGCCCGATCTCCTCATAGTCTTTCTTGGTGTGGCACACTTGGTAGAACTCGGGCTGCAGGAACAGAAATGACACAGATCACGCAAATGTAACAAAGTAAAAACTCACACGTTGATTAACATTTTGGGGACATTACAGTATGAACGAAGTAGTTCAGGATTGAAATTTTGTATAAGAAAGTTCTGTCACAGATAGTTTGAGGGCACATATTGCATGAAATCGTTCAAGCAAGCATAGTAGGTGGTTAAGGGGATACATGTGGGGCAGTTAGGGGGGAGATAATGGGTAATTATCTAATATGCACCCTCATAAGAAAGTTATGGAAGGCAGTAAGTTACGTAGTTAATGCATATATTACAGAGTATGGTTAAAAGGGTACATCGTTACGGCTGCAGGATATATATATAATAATTAGTTATGGGGCAAGTATTACTTCGATCAAATCTGCCACTGGGTTGAAAGCATGTGGAAGCTTGTTTCCACCATTAAAAACAAACCAAAACATTGCCAACCCTAACCTGAAATATCTAGTTATTAATGCAAAATTTCTAATTGTTTTCTCGAAATTTTAACTTAATATGTAGAAATTTTGATTTACGTGTCTCAAATTTTCACGTCAATAACTTGAAATTTCGACATAGCGCTGCCAATCAGGAAGCTCCGAGAAAGAGATCATTTCCTTGTTAAACGAAGCAGATGCTGCCATGCACGCACGCACACTCAAAATCGGGGTAGTGACGGTATCAATGAGCTAGCAGTTTCTAGCAAACGTGAACAAATTGTTGCATCTTTTTGACAGTCAACGGTCAAAATGCCTTTGAGCAAAAACAGCTGCATAAAAGGTGAAGAATCAATGTTTTCATGTCGATCTGTTGGACAGCCGATACCTTCAGCTTCCTGCTTCCGGTTAACAAGGAAATGATGTATGGATCATGGAGCTTCCTGATTGGCAGAATGAAGTCGAAATTTTGAGTTAGCAACGCAAAAATTTCGAGGTACGGATGGCGGATATTTTTTTTTCTTTTTAGTGGCAGAAACAAGCTTTTATAGAAGCACGAGTTCACGATTGTGTTGGTTTTTACTGCCGTTTTAATGAGCACAGAAGCTCAGAGGCTCACAGATTATACAGAGGAAGATGCTGCAAGAGTTCATTTGTTTTTTTCACAGTCTCATTTTTTTCAAACTCTGATTTGAACGACTTCTCCTTTATCAGCACTGACGTAGAGATTGAGTGTCTTTCTGCACTTTGCAATCTACTGCCATCTAGTGGTGCAATTTTACACTGTGCCTTAAAGCCTTCATTCAGCCTGTAAAAGTTAATCTAATCCTATAAACTTCATTTAACTGAATTTAAAAATATATTTAATGGAAATGACCTCCCAGCACACACTTTGGACATCACTGTATTAAAAAGTTAAATTATAAGTTATGATATGTACCATATTATATATTAGGTAGTATTAAGATCAAATATTTCATCCCCTTTATTGTTCCTGTGTATTGTTTACTGGTCAAAAGCAATAAAAATGGCTATTTAATGTTGGAAAAGCTTGAAATACTCACAGTAGATGCCAGCATTGATCCTCCGAACCAGACAGCGTACCTCTGCATGTGATGAGTGACGACTTGCACGTCGATGGGCTTGGGCTGCAAAGCAAAGACAATTTGTGCTCAACAGTCTAAATAAAAGGCCATTAACACTCAGAAAACTCTCTCCTGTGTAGCAAAATGCTTCAAAGAAATACGTGAAGCAGCCTGCGATGGCTCTTCGTGCTCCATTGTCCGTCACTTACCTTCAACTTCCCACCGCTCAGCTCTTCGCTTATTTTCAGTCGGGCGTCCACGGTCCTCTTCACGTCCCTCTGCATACGCCTGCCAAAGTCCCTGAACATGGTGGAGCCTCCGGAGAGCACGATATTCTGTGACAACACAAAATGATTACAGTGTGTGATGTTATCTAGCAGAAGCACAGAGAGGTAGGTGTGTGTGTGTGTGTGCGTGTGTATACCTTGTAGAGAGGACGCCTGACATCGATGGGGCAGTTCTGGATGACTTCATCCACCACCTCTGAGATAGGCTGCGTGAAGTCTGGGTTGGCAAACTGAATGAAAGCAAACGGTAACATTAGGACAAAAAACACAGAATGACTGAGAAATGTGTGTGTCAGCATGGACGGCACCTCAGGGTGGAAAAAGATCTCAGGCCCGAGGAAGCGCTCGTATCCAACATCGATGGTGAACTCCTTCTTGGTGATGGCGTTGACGCCCGTGTGCTGTTTGATCCACTTGGTGCCGTCTGAGTCGTACTTGCTAAACTCCTTAACGAGGTCGGGGCACACGTAGCTGAACCGCTCCTAAAAAAACAAAACAGCACAGAATTTATAATACTGTAAGAAACATGCAGATTGGAACAAAACAAACTAAGAGCTTCCTGTTTTAAACCTCTAATGTCCATTTCTTTAAGTATGGAAGTCAAATTTTATTTCAATATTTCAAGCCAAAAGTCATAAAGTGCTTCACAAAACAAAAATGCCAAAGCTTTTGATGCAACACTGCTCTCTAGTGGCCAAACGGATAACTACATGGCAAAAGCAGTACAGCAACAGCACCCCTGCAGCCGTCTGTCAAAAGGTATCACTTCCTTTTATGTCTCGTTTTTAATGACTGAGTCGCTTTCTATTTATAAAGTAAAACATACGTAATGACCACAACAGAGCCACTGACAGTTAACACGGTGTGCAGAGCACAGCTTCACAACGACTAAAACTGGTTCTCAAATGCTTTTATATATCCTGCATTTACACACATGCTGCTTGCATCAACACAAAAGGTCCTCCTCAAAAACAGCAGCCCAGTTAAACTGTGTGTTGACTAACGTGTCCCTCAGCTGTCACCGGTTTGTCTGAGTTCACGCTCGTGCACCGAGCTGCTGCACTTTCGCAGGCTCACGATGACCCGCAGACGCCCGTTTTCGTAAAGAAGCACCAGCTTTGAGGCCAGAGTGATGACAACAGGCCAAGTGCACCCCTGACTTTTAACCTCAGAAATACTGCACCAGGTTGGGCTTCTGTGTTTTCTTTCTGAGGTTCCTGTCTGACAGAGACCTTTCTATACATCTCATCTTCATGAACAGCGCAGCCACTTTTCTCCGTTCTTGTCACACAAGTGTAATACTAACTGGGAAGGGATGTAAAGAACAAGCAGCAGCTACTTTTGTCTGCCGAGGTCACTGCAGTGGGTAACTCCATGTTAGATTTGGCAGATTTTTTTAAGTCAGATGCCCTGGACTGCACAGGCTTTTGAAACCTGATGTCACACACTAAAAGATTCACTAAACCAAAGGACAGTGCACTTGGCCCAAAGCGCACCGCACTTTAATTTCATTTGTTCTCCACGCAGGGTCATTTATTTTAAAAATAAACACAATGCTGTATTCAGTAAGACTTTTAATCAGAAACTCTACAGAAAAACTGAGATCTAGACTTATCTTCCCATAGATTTCAATACCGCCTGGCTTATTATATCGCCCCCTGCTGTCCATTAGAAAGAATGAAGTTTTAAAACACCCTCTTGTTTTTTTTCTTAACATGTTGGTAAACATGAAACACACTGACCTTGACAGCTTTAGCCGTTTCCAGAGACTGCTCCGGAGGAATCCCCACCTCTCGTTCCCTCAGCAGCTGCTGGATGAAGTACGTGATGTCTCGACCGGCGATGGGGATGTGCTTAATACAGCTGCCGATGACGTAGCCTTCAGCCTGGAGTGCCACAGACCACAGGTTTAGGGCTCTGGGTGAAGTTGGGAGCCCAAAAAAAAAAACCCATATCACCACCAAAAAGCAACACCTACCACAGGGATGACGTGTGTGACCCCGTCTCCGCTGTCGATCACCGTCCCCGTCAGCGTCCGTTCTCCTACCTGTCGGGATGTCCAGGAGGCAGCCAGCGCTAGGACCGCCTGAGGCAAATAATGCAGGATTTTTTTTTTTTGTTTCAATTAAGAAACAAGGATTTCTGCTCAGGACACTAAGGAGTAATTATGTGAAGTGAGAACAATCCAAATATACCGCGAAACCTTAAAAAGAAGAAGCGAAAACCCGCATTTCCCCATAAAACATCCACTGAATCACATTCTCAGTGAAAGACGCAAATCTAATTATATAAACTGTCCCCATGTCTGAGCTCAAAGTTTCAACCAGCTGCAAGTGTTGGGGGGTTTGAACTTTAAGTTGCTTATTCCAAAATTCAACAAAGGCTTTGTAACACACCAACATTAGGGATCGACTCTCGAGGAAAAATAGTGGCTGTCTGAGTTCATTTAGCTGCTGGAAACAGTCTGTAAACTTACCTGAACAGCAATATAGAGTCCCGGGACATTGAAGGACTCAAACATGATCTCTGCCGTGTACTCTCTGTTTTCTGGTGTGTTGAGGGGAGGCTCTGTCTACAGAGAGAGGACAAACAGGTGATCGTCTTCAGTCTGACTGTTTACATGTGATTTAATCGGATTTGGATTATCAAAGCAGTGATTAATCCCACATTTGCTATTTTATCTCTTTTCACATGACCGATCAGCTCCCTGGAAATTGATGTTCATGAGCCACTCAGTGCAGTTGCTGCTATTATTGTTTTACTCTTGACTCCTCAAGAGTTTGCATTGAAAAACTCTCCACAGAGGAGCAGTTCCTGCCAGAAGCTGCCATTAGTCTTCAAGGGCAGAAGTGTAGGTGCATCATACAGAGAGGCGAGGCTGAGATGGTTTGGACAGTGGATCTACTGGACAAAAGATGTTGGCGATGGAGCTGCGAAGGAGGACATGCAGAGGGTTGGTGTGACAGAGGAGGATGCTGGGACAGGTTGAGATGGAGGATTGGTTTATACCACCTCTCCGTCATTCACCATTGGAGCTGGTCAATGTTTCCCAGATATTTAGGTTCTATTTGAGATGGAGACGGGGGACTTGTGCGGGCTTAAATTAATTGCCAAGTAATTCCATTTATTAGTTACGCCTCTCCATATATTTTATTTACCAAGTCGCGTGTGGAAAACAAAACAATATAATCAGCCGCCATTCTTTGAATGGACCCCATTCCACTGATACTGCAGCTGGAGACTCTAGTTCCTGCTCTGCAACCTGTACCAGTTCACAATATGACTGTTGTTGTACACCAAAACATTCAATTTGTTTTTAAGCACCAGTTGCCTCAAGGTCCATTACATTGTAAGGCAAAGACTATGCAACATTGGACAGAAACCTCAACAATCACACAATCTGCTACGAACAAGCACTTGATGACAGTGGGAAGGAAAAACTCCCTATAAAAAGGAGGAAACCTCCAACAGAACCAGGCTCAGGGAGGGGCAGTCATCTGCCATGATCGGTTGGGGGTGAGGGGAGACAGAGACAGGACAAAAGACATGGTGTGGAAGAGAGCCAGAGATTAATACTAACTAGTGATTAAACACAGAGTGAAGTATAATCAGAATGAAAAGAGATGAATGAAAAAAAGCAGTGCATCATGGGAACCCCCCCACAACTTTAGCCTTTTTGGTCTGTTTTGAGCACATCTATGTTTTGCACTCCAAGCTACAGTTACCGAAGGTTTGCATTAGGTGTCGACAACAGACCCAAGTTCCCATTTTTTTTCTCAAGGAGAGCAAAGAAGGAACCCTGCCTGCTGCTCAGCCATAACTCCCTTTACTGGACTTACTAAAAGGAAGTAATGGTCTTCAGGTTCTGCCCGCAGATACTTGAAGATGACCTGCTCCATAAACCTCTCCATCAGGTCCCAGTCTTCCACAATCCCGTGACGGATGGGCCACTGCGGACACAGAGAGAAAACTGTGTTAATGTCGATCCCGTCCTCAAATAGAAATCTGGTTCAGCGTCCATCTACCTTTGTTGCATACGATGGTTTTTCAATGGCTTCATCCCCGATGAAAAAGTCCAAATCATCGACACCCTTCATCATCCTACGCTGGGCCTGGTCTCCGACCTTGGCCGATTCTTTGATCGCAATACCTGCAGATGAACCACGTACACACACGGTTTTTGATCCTAATGTGGGACTCGGATCATAAACCATACAAAACCTCATTTATACAACACATTTCGCTCCAGGTGCACTACTAATGTTACGGTTGGCTGCTCCCTTTAGTGGGTCGCCACTGTGGATCATCTTCCTCCATCTCACTCTCTGTCACACCAACACTCTGCATGTCCTCCTTCCCTATATCCATGAATCTTCTCTGTGGCCTTCCTCTTTTCCTCCTGTCTATCAGCTCCTTCCTCTCAGCCTTGCCTCTCTAGCTTTTATCTCCAAACCATCTTGACTTGAGCCATCTCTCTCTGATGTACTTTTAATCCTGTCCATCCTGGTCATTCCCAATGAAAATCTCAACATGTTCAGCTCTGTCACCTCCAGCTTGGCCTCCTGACTTTTTGTCAATGCCCCTTTCTCCAAACGATCATAGCATAGTTCCACTACAATTTTGCAAACTTTTTTTAAATTAGTTTTAAACTTAAAGGCCAGAAATATCATGAAAATATCACGTTTCTTTTCACTGAAGTACTTCTTCTTTACAAGTATAGTCAGCCCCCTAAAGGCAGATTGAGCCAGGAAAAACCTGCTGTTCAAGCAGCAATCAAAATAATATGATGCAGGCCTCATGTAAACTTGTTTAACTACTCTGTTATCTATGTGAGGCGAAAGGAAGTCAGTCTGAACCAGTCATCCTGAAGTAAATCCACATTAAACTGCTGAATTTTATGTAACTTTACAGGTTTACTAATAAATAATCTATTTAACAGCAACATAATATGTAAACACATTCATCTATTTATCTTTGCTTTGTGGTAAAACAAGTTCCATTTGATATAATGAAGCTTTATTGGTATTTGGTGCTTTTTCTGTTTACTTACATGAAGGTATAATGAATTGTGGTTCTGTGTTTCCTGCATATCCGAGCTTCGTGTACCTAAAAAGAAAAACGGGGATATAAGGCGGTTTGTCCCGGCTGCAGCAGACAGAGAGGCTCAGTGACTAAACTGGATGATATGAGGGCTGCTCTCTCTCCAGGAAGTAACATAAGCTTTAGCGGCTAGCAGCAGCAGCAGCTACGATAAAGCAGAGGCGAAAATAAAAAAAAGAGCATTCAAAACAAAGCAGCTGAAAACTTTGGCTGGATTTGCAGCATTAACGCGGAATTTAGCGACGACCTGGGAATAATAACGAGGCGCGGAGGAGCAGCGGGGTAAACACCCGCAGCTTTCAGGCTGAGCAGGGCGTTAGCTGGAAGTTTGACAGCCGCTTATGTGGTCAATGAATAACAGGCTAACGCTAACTAGCCTTTTATTTTTTTTATTTTCTACTCACCCCGTACCGCAGTCAACAACACAAGCCGGCAGCCGACCAGCCATGCTCGCTCTCCTTCTATCTATCTACGGAGAAGTATATCAGGCGCCCGACAGAGACGGAGAGATCAGCGAAGACTGCCTGAAATCGCTGCAGCCTGAATGAATAGCAGCCAGAACGCTTCCGGGTGCGGTGGAATTCTTCTAGTGCGGAGTCAGCAGGTTCCAGGAGGCGACTGTGGCCCCAAGTGGACGGAGACTGCTACTGCAAGACAAAAATAACTCGATTTTTTTTAAAGCTTTGTAAAATACAAATTATACCTATTTTTAAATTCTGTTGTTATTATCATCATCATTATTATTTTTTGTGCACCAAACACAAAATGGTATACGCTTAAGGCTGTATAAAAGGTCAGTAATTAAAAAAAAAATAAGAGTAGTATATTATATTCTACTGAAGAGTCCTAAGAAATAGTTATGATATGGCAGGGCTCTCCTTTAGAGATAGGATGACGACATCTGAGTAGAGCTGCTACTCCTCCACACTGAAAGCAGCCAATTGAGATGGTTCGGGCAGCTGACAACCCTGGGCTTATGTTGCTGTATGGTGTGGTATGTAAACATGAATAAGAAACAGCCGTAGGAGAAACTAAGCAATAAAGGGTTGCCAAGGTGACCATTTTCCAACTACAGCAACAAACGTGCCCTGTAGTAAACCTTTTGTTTCTTGTGGTATTAGATTTAAATGTAGACTTCAGAGGTTCCCAGTCTAAATAGGACGGCGTCTCCAGTATTCAGTTATATTCTCTGTCTTTGCAGGTTTTCCCCCTGATCAAAAATAGCAAACAACCTCATCCCACTCTGTTGACTCCACCAGATAATATTAATGATTTAGGTGGCATCAAAAGCCAGACAAACCCTCCACTGCTGCACGGGAGGCCCACTGATAAAGACGATATATGAGCTTGAATGAGCTTCAGAGCCTGATTCTGTCTCCGGAGCACTTTGCCACATTAAAGCCGATCCCAGGGCCTGAGAACATTGGCCCTTTGTCCTCAGGCAGACTCATCACTCACACAAGAGTCTCTCCACCACATGGTCTCCTATAAATGCCCTTGGCTCTGCAGCCTCTGATAGAAACCGTCCTCTTCTCCTTCCTGTGGAGTCCGGGTGCTTAATGAAAAATCTCTATCATGAAGAGTGGCTGAAACAATTCGTTTCATCTCTGTCGGCGGTAGCAAAGAAGAAGCTGTTATTGAAGAAGGGCTGCCATAAAACACCAGAGGTGTGTTTTCTTTTACTGAGGAGCAACAGCATTTCTGCATCACCATCAAACAATAGAATTGATCCAATGGGGCAAATAGTAAGTTTATAATGCTAGCTGTGCTAGTATAGATAAAATCCTCATAAAGAAGAAAATCGTGTAGTGTAGTTAATGTAGTTCAAGTCTTTTTTTTTTAATATGCTGAAAACCTCCACAGACTTCAGCAGCTGGATCCACCACGCTGTGCAGGGCGAGTCGACAATAACTGCAACCTCAGCCTTCAGGCTGCAGCTCGTAGTGGGCCCGGTCCCGCGGAGGAGCAGGAAACTGTGACAGCAGTGTTTGCACTGTGGAGAATAAGTATAAATACACCCACCTTCAATCAACCCAACCCAAGCACAGCTCACAGCAATGGTGAAACACACACACACACACACACACACACACACACAGACACACACAATTTTAAGTTTAAGTGTTTCTGGCAGCGAAGAGGAGCTGCCCGTGCAGAGGCCTGCCTCAGCCCGCTATCCCGCTCTCTCTATGTGCCTTCTTCTTGCTCTCTCAATCTCACTACATGCTCAGACCCTCTCTTGCTGAACCCCTGACCTGAGAGTGTGTGGGGAGAGACATTCCCACTACCCCGAGGGGACTAAGCGAGGGAGGGCGGAGTGCAGATCAGAGAGATAAAGAATGTGTTTGGAAGAGAGGGAAATAAAAGGCCTCTTTTGCCTTTTAATTGGGATGGAGAAGAGAAGGAGGGAAATGGGACTCAACATGTTTCTGATGACTCTGGCGTATACGTGAGTGTTTGTATATGTGTGTGTGTGTGTGTGTGTTTGTCTAAGAGGCTGACACCTACCTTTGTACTGTAATGGATTAGCTCACCGCGAACGCTCAGTGCATGTGTTTATGTGTGCGTCTGGTGAGATTGATGAGCGGAGAGGCGTTGGGATGAGTCCTGTTGCAACACGTACTGTAGCTTGTTTCAGATGTTCCCAAAAAACACCGCATTAATAATAATGATCAGAACAAAACTCTCACTCCGTTTCTTCCCATTGCCCTGGGTGTGCGAAGTTCAAACAAGCCGAGCCAAATGCCCAGTAAGCTGGCTCACCATGGCTGACTCCCAGGCTTTGTCCAAGGTATTTGCTCTGTCAGATTCCTCCTGGTCACCGCTCATCAGGAACGTAAAGCCAGACCAGTTTCACTTTCTGTGAATGGATGTGTGTTTGTGCGAGAGGGGGAGAGATTTGTGTACGGCGTGCATTTATGTGTGCATCTGTGTTTACAGCAGCTTAGTGAGATAATAAGTCTTTATCATGTTATGCCTCATGTGGGAATATTTCCAGCACTCCCAGAACGCCTGTTCTGTTTCCTCCGCCTTGCATCAGCTCACAGGAACGCTGCTTATTAGGCAAAGAACTGAGGGAATAAGGGTGGGAGGGAGAGTGAGCACAGGAGGGAGGGGGTAAGGGAAAAAAAATGTCTGTACCAGTATCTACACTCCATCATCTATCTGCTTTCATCTGACTCTTGAATTATCTCTCCTGCTCTCTGCATGTTGTCTTTTTCCCTCTGGTTATGCCTGGCAACTAGTGGCAGGTTCAACCCTGGAAAACATTAAAGTTTTCACCCTGAAATAGAACCTACATAGGTTATTTCTATGATCTCTGATAGTTCAATCAATTTGTGAGCAAGTGAAACAGTCGTCTGTAGCCAATATGTGAGGAACCGCAGCTCTAACCTGTTTTGTAATCAGGAATCAGGATTCAGAGTCGACAAAGAACGGCTCTGTGGATTCACAAAATATCTGCTTAACTGTTCCAACCAAAAGGACTTTCCTTCATTATAAATGACAGTCCCGAAGCAAGGAAGAGAAATGACAGTAGTTATTGTCACTCTGTCCACAGAATGTCCTATTTACTGTCACTGGAGCAGCTAAAGGATTTGTCTCCTAAAAACATTACAAAGCGTCTAAGCTGCTCTATATTTACGTGTTGACAAGGACACGAACACTGTCATGCAAAGACAGATCATGATTTAGTAAAAGCTTGCACACACCCATATTCTCACACTCTCACCCAACAAGCTGTCAAGACTCCACTGCTAAATAAACTGTAACAATATCCCCGAGGAAATCTGATTTAACCCCAAACAGCAGAACAAATCCAACTATCAGATCTGGTCACTCGTGTCTTCATAAATCCTTTCATTTGTTAAAATGTGAGAAACACAGCAAGAAATTCTGAGCAAACAAACTGAAACTGAATTTTCGAAAAATCTGGTACAGTGAAGTACTTTAGTATTGTGCGTATAATGTGAAGAAGAGGGGAAATAGTAAGTAGATACAGTTTGCTTTATTAAATGCAGCAGTGACTGCTGGAGAGGTTCTAATACATCCTTCTGTTAAAGCACCTTACTCTACCTTTTCAGACAAGCAGACAATTAACTATTTAACTGATGAGGCCACCGAGTGCATGCCAGCACATGTTCAGAAGAGCTGTTAAGAACAGAGTCGCTCTAAAGTTGGTGAAATGAATTAATGTCAACCGTTCGTGCATTTTTGTGAGGCATATTCATAACACTTCCCTGATAACTATATTTGCTTTCAATATTGACAAAATGTTACCAGTTCCTTCTCAATGCACCGAATTGCTTTGTTGCATTCAGTTTAAGCCAAATTTGTTCAACGTGTTGGCTCTTTCTGTTAAATTTCATATCTATTGAAATCATTTGATCCAGTCTCCACGAAGTACAGCCAACAACTGTCTTGGCTGCATGTTTCAGATATCTTAAGCCATCTTCTCTAGCCTCTTTCCTTTAGAGGAAAGCGAGAGGAGAGACGCAGAGGAAGAGGAACAGGAGGGATATCTGCGTGGCATTTCTGAGCTGACGTGTATTAGTTTCAGAGAAGAGAATGAGGTCAAAGGAGCAGTGAAGAAATAACACCCCGCATTCTCACCCAGGCACAAAAATCTAGTGCACATACACCAGATTAGCTGGGTAGACTTCAGCACAGCGCTAAAGCTAGCAGCTACTAACAGCACTGCTCCAGGCTACTTTGGCTGCCAGCCAGCGCTAACAGGTTGGCTAACAGCAAAGGGCTAATGCTAGATGTCTGCGGCTGCCCTGGCCCTGCTCCAGTGCTAACAGGTGAACTCCATTATCCCAGACAGATAGTCAGTCAGATGTGGGCCAATATCTACTACCGGCTGGCTGGCTGACTGACTGGCTTCAAAGAGCATCATCAACCCAGAAAGAGAAGCTAGCAGCACTGGCCTGCAGTCTGACCTCCACTGTGCTCTGCAGCTGGCTAATGAAGAAGCCGGTTCTTTTGTTAGGGAGTGGAGAGAAGAAGAGAGGGGCTCAGAGTGCAGATGATAAGAAAATCCCTCACTATGTAAACACAGGGAGTTTTTCTATACTTCTGCAGGACTGTCTGCCATATGGTGCTTAGTTTGACTGAGGATTTAATAGCACTTTTGCGTGTGCACGTGTCTCTGCACATGCATGTATGTATTGTTGTAAAGTATGTATGCTAACTTGCATTATGCCCCCCCCCCCTCTCTAATGTGCACGTCTATGTTTGCATGCTGTGCGAATTGTGTGTCTTCTTGCTCTCCTGCAGTTCTCAGAAGACAAAGTCCCTGTTTACAGAGCCCATAAAGATTAGCCTCCCTCGGTCAGGTGGGTTCTGGAGCCATAGGTAAACACACAGCACATTCCGCACCGATGAGATCGCTCCGTATGTGTGTATGACCGGGGCAAACATACACTCCTGCCTTCACCTCGACCCTTCTTTTAGACTGCAGTAAGTGATTTACCAGCTTGGAGACTGCTGTCTGTTCAAAATACTGGAGACAAAGATACACACATATGCATGCACCACACACACACACACATACACACACACACATATTTGTAGAAGGCATGGACCTCATGCACACCTCATTTATCTGAGCCTAAAATCACGAGTTCTACATTCCTAAAGAGGTAAAACTCATGCGCGTGCATGTTCGTGCGTCCACTTGCCAGCTGAAAATCATCCTGTGATCATGAAGGTGAAAAATCCCAGATTTCACCTTCATCTCTTCCCTCTGTCCTGAGAGGTAATGGAGGCTGAGGGTCAGGCTAATACGGTCCACACGGATATTACTAAGATTGTATTTAACATGGTGGAACAGAGGTGAAGAGGGCGGTGGAGGAATGCAGGGCAAGGAAAGGAGCTTTTTGAAAAAGGCGATGTGCCTTTATTTGGATCTGAAACCAGCTAGAGCACCGCGGAGCAATTAGCAGCTCGGTCCTATGAGAGCTCCTTATTAGAATGACCTTCACTGTGAGGGGGGGGGGGGGGGGCACAAGGGACAAAGGGGAGAAGCGGGAAAACAAAATTTTGGGGATGACAGCGGAAGGGGGTCA
>VUQK01006099.1:1655-20110 GCA_015106715.1 Bujurquina vittata | reverse complement strand
GGCGGGTTTGTTCGGCTGGAAGGCTAAAGAAAAGGAGAGAGGTTTCAAAAAAATTTTACAATAAAAAAAAAAAAGATGAGATAAAGGTCAGCGTTTCAGATTGAGCAGCATTACTATGGTTAAGTACAAGCCAAGAACAGACAGGTTAAAAAAAAGATAAAAATCAGAGACTGCACGACAAACATTTGGACAGCAATGACTTGCAGATCTTTAATGCTTCCTTCACAGCACTGAGCAAAAACTGAAGGAAAAAAAAAAACACCACAACAAAGAAAAGGAAATAAGACAATTAGTTATGGCTTAAAGCATGAACTCTGCAAACTTTAAAATTTCTTCTTATTACGCTACCTTACATAATACAGCATATACAAACAACACCGGGAGTGTGTTCAATGTCAAAAACGTATCCGAAAACCTCTGTGCAGATGCGGCATGGGCACACGGTTCAGCCTTCTTATCAAAGCAAACCAAAAAAAGAAAGCCTTGAGAAGTTAAAAATAATTACCTTAGTTTTTAATTACAAAATTTTAATGAGCTCCTGAAATGTTTCACAACCATATTCAATATTAATCGAAGCAGCAGAGCAGACAACAGCAACTAGATAAACCTACAGCTCTTAATGAAAAATTAAATGAGCCCAGAGGAGGGTTAATGAGGTTACGGTCATGACTTTCACCACAAATGTAGACTCGTTGATTCGCTTATACCCAGCTGTCCAATCACAAGGGACGAGGGGCGTTTCAACTACTATGCTCACAAATAGCAGCATCTTAGCTGTGCTGAGCAACAAGGGAGGGCATATAAATACAGCTGTTCTGAGTATCCATCTCTGCATATATCACAATTGCAACATGAAAAATAATGCTTAGAGGAACTGCTTGACTGCTTTTGGTTTAGTAGCCAGTCAGCTAGAGTCTGATTCTTGCAACAGATCATCTTTGTGGATGTTCTGTATCATAGCAACCAAAGTATCCTGCACCTCCAAAGCACTTTCAAGCCCTCCTAGATGTGTTTTTTTTCCCACATGAGTGCCTGTCTTTTTCACCTGATAAAAAACACATTGGTGGACACAGCTCCTTACAGCAAGTTATAGACAAGCGGCACTGAAAATGAGAGAATACAAAAAACAAAAGGCATACAGCAGTAATTTTACTACTGCTACTCATGCTAAATATGATAATAAGCATAATAATAATAGTAGTAAAATGGTTTTAAAAAAAGCAATAAGATGACCAAGTTATCCCTGTCAGCCTTCAGTCTCACCTTCACAATAACATCAGTCCCATCACTGGCCTGCAGGCTGAAGTGTACGATCTCTGGGCTCAGCCCGGTCTCCATCTGCTTGTACATCTGGTGACAGGTCTCCATCAGCTGCACAGCCAGATCCATGTGATCCCCTGGGAGGCCATTGTGGGCCCCCAGAGCAAGAGTTCCTGGCAGAAAACACACCAGGTGATCCTGTAGAGGAGCGACAGAGTGAGCGACACAGTCCAGAAGGAAGAGACTGAGAAACAATGACAGATAATGATGACACCTGAAATTGACTGGCTGATAAGAGTCTCAAATGAACAGGACTTTTTAAAAAGATAGTTTTAACTAAAGCACAGAGAGAGCGTGATTTAACAGGACAGTTTTTCTGTGGTTGACTGACTTTGGCAGTGTGAAAAGTATTCCCAGACATGGAAGGGTAACGGGTTCAAAACACCTCATTTTGGTCAATGACTGAACAAGTATCTCTACCATCTTAGGATTGAAGCGGTTGTGGGACAACTCTCCAACAAAGGTTAACTTGCTGGGCCCCGTCTGTCTCAGGAGGTGTTTTTTCACTCCCTCTATGGCCTCAAGGTAGTCCTTCAGCAGACTAAACAAAGATTACACATAAAGAAGGAATATTAGCAACATAAATCATATCATTAGTCAGTCCGTAATGACTCTGTTTAGGTGCTGTCAATAACTTCATAGTGTGCACAATTTCTTGCATACAAACCTACAATATCATTCATAATAATCGTGACAACAACCCCAGAACATGAAGCCAGAGTCACACAGAACTATCTTTTATGATCAGAAGAACAAGAAGTCCAGCAACAGACCGTCTGCCACCCCCACAAGAGCTCTGATCTCAGCATCACAAAGCTGTTCTAGGATCTGGGCTGGCACAGGATGTGGCATCCATCCATAAATGAATTCATAAACTGAACTTTAAAAGCTCAGATGTTTTTCTGCAAGATTTCTTCATGCGCTCAAAAATATTCCGCTCTTTAAAACATGTTGTGGAAATCTGCTTTTTTTTATGAATCCTGTATGTCTCAGCTACAAGTCGGAGAGAAAACAAGGACAATCAACATCTTTTTAAGATTTGTTAGCAAACTGCTTGTTAAATGACACATTTATCACACTACAAACACTTCCTGTTAAGCTGTTAAAACATATAAAAAAATAAATAATAATAATCATGCCAGATTGTAAAACTGTACTTACTCATCTTCTGTTTTGCCTCCCTGGATCCACTGTTTGAGCAGGTATTCGTAGTAGCTGTCTGCCCGGGCACCGAGTGTGAAGACCCCTTTGTGGGTGAACTGGCCGCTGTTGGTATTGATGAACATGGGCACGAGGCCATCGTGTTTGCCGGGCAGATTGTGGACCAGCCTCATTACCTCATTTGCAGCCTCCTGGAGAGGGGAATATAAAAAAAAAGGAATGAGACTGACGAGATGGTATGAAATCAGCAGCCTCTGTTCACTTACTGCTGATGTTTGGGCTCGTGTTTCAACAGAAGCTGGCGCCCAGGTCTGTCGCCAGTTGTGACAGGAACTATTTAAGTTCATGTCAGACTGGGTTGAAGTTCTTTAGGCGTAAATTTATGCTTGTCACTTCAGATCACTGAAGAACAGGTGAGGTGTACACAACTGAACTGAAACCTGTCATCTTACTGCGAAGAATATTTAGAAAATACACATTAAAACACGTTTCACTGTGCTGGAGTCGGTCGTGGCGTCCTCACCTGATACTGCGGGTCCTGAGAGAGGCGGCTCAGCTCTCTGAATTCCAGCTGAATGCTTGTGACTTCAGCGAGCGTACTGTCTGACGTCCATCTTGGAGGGTGCGCTGTTCCCTTCCCGATGTTGACATCAGAGAAGGGGATCTTTGAAGGTGTTTTGAAAGCAGGCATCAATCTGGACCCAACGTCTTTCTTTAAGTGTAGAGAAGAAACTGAATTATAGAAGAACTCGCCAGTTGTGTTCCAAGATTAAAGCATTATTGAATTTTCTTTGAAAAATGTAGCTGTCTCACACTTTATACATTTTATGGACAACAAATCCTGGCATAGATCAATCTTACATTTATCTTAAATTATATTGGAACTGGTATGTATGTAAAAACAAGAACCATAAATGAAAGAATAAATTCTGTATCATAGTTTTAACATTAGTTTCAACATTTTAGAGTCCTAATTCACATAACCAGAGACAGGATAGTGAGAATGCTTGTTATAGGCAAACTTACAGCTTTTTCCAAGAAGAGGTGGTCTCCTGTTAGATGGTAAGTGCTCAGCAGTCCCCCCAGGATGCGTATGGTTGTTTCAAACAGATTAACATCCACATTCTTGTTGAAGGAAAGCTCTTTCTCTACCCAGCTCTTTGCTTCGGCAAATTCTGTGCCAAGAAAGGTAAATTACAACCGTGCGAGTCCGAGAAACAGAGGACAAAAAAGATCAAGTGGTCTAGTTAAAAAACTCCAGCAGCATTGAAAGGCAGTTGTTTTATTTTGTTTTCTTAACTGGGGTTTATATACTCAAGTATAATCACAATTTAGCTGATCAAATGTTCAGAATTAAGTTAAAATTTAAGTTTTAACTTAAAAAAAATCAACATTTATAATAATGCTATATCAATATCCTACATACATATTGTATTTGTTATCAGTATCAAAACAATGTAAATTATGCAAATAAATTAAAAAAAACAACACAAGTGACAATTAATACCTTCTTTTAGGCCCATAATCCACATGGTGTCCAAAGCATCAATCAGCGTCAGACCCAGTCCAAACCATTCACCAAAAGACTTGGAGATGGGCTTGAGTTCATCGTGACCCCAGGCGTAGTCCTTATAGCCTTTCCAAGCATGTTTGAAGGCCTCGCATACCGCCTCCAGTCTCTCTTTCGTTTCAGGTAAAACTACAGGAATAACAATGAATAATTAAAGTGTAAACTTACGTCTGTGTTCGCTGCAGGAAGCTCTTTCAACGGCGTTCTTAGTTTCTGATTATTTGGAGCAGCAAGACTAGAAATAAAGTAGATATTCTGTGCCATGCGTTGATGCTTTGAGCACAGCAAGTCTTCACTGTGCAAGTTGGAAATGTTCAACTTTAAGTCAAAAGGAAATGCTGGGCTTTAAAGAGCGTATACTAGCAGAGTTGGCCAAAACTACCTTTAAAAAAAATCTGTTTGAGGGGAAATGTTTAAGCTTCCTCAGTAGACACAGAAAGTATGAAAAGTTTGCATTTTTTCCCCTCTTCAGTTGAATTACAGTGAGCTGTGCTGACCTTCTAGCGGGACAATGTCAGCTGGGTTGCCAGTTGCTGGGGGCGCTGCTGCCTCTTTCCCATTGGCTGAGGGTGGAGGCTCTGTTGCCTGGTCAGCTTCAATCATTGCTCCTCTCCAGCTGTGCAGTAAAAGTAAACATCTTACACCTGAATTATTTATACCAGTCTCTCTGATACACGTACTACAGCTACTGCCGCCGCCTCCACGCAGTGAGAAAATGTTTGAGTACAATCTTCTGAGCATCACCTGACAATCTTCTTTGGTTTTTCCTCCTCCTCGCCTTCTTCCTCCTGAGCCACCTCTTGCTCTTGCTTTTCCCCACCGACCGGGTCTGAAACATTTCCATCTTTCTGCAGGCTTGGCGGACCTCTTTTGTTTACAAATGTCTTTTTCTGTGGAAACACAAATGGCTAGAGCTAAAAACACAAACTTACCATGTAAAAGGTCTGCTTTGGTCCATGGGTTATTAGCCACAGATTGTACAATACAGCAAAGATGCATGTAGCCAGTTACATCACAGACAACTTGGCGAAATCTCAATTTTGATGCATCAGCTTGATCATTTTGATTTTCATTTTGGGGTTTTGATAGTAAGGTAACAACTTGTTATTTACAAGGTGGGCTTTTACAAGGGCAAGGATACCCTGCTTTATGGTCTATTTGACTATAAAGAGCACCATAATTTACAAATTAAAAATTATGTTGCACTGAATATTAATTGAAATGAACAATTGAGACCATAAATTCTTTCTCATAGATCTTTTTAGACCAGAGCAAGGCTCAAATCCCATGTGACGCTGAAAGTCAGCAATGAATATTTTAGGCATATGAAGCACATGATAATGTGTCCATGGACACGTTGTCATGTGTCCATTTTTTTTTTTACATGTTTTTTTGTTTGTTTCGTTTTACCTACACCAGTTTAAACTAATGCTTCCAAAATAAATCAATACAAATATGAATCTAACCTTTGGGGGCTTAGCCAAAACAGGGATATTTGGCCCTCTGGGTTCTGCCACAACATCTGGACCCACAGCTGGCTGCAGATGAGGTCCTGCCACTGGAGCTGGTGCTTTACCTGCAGGCAGACCCAACACTGGCTTCACACCTGGAGGAATGGGTTTTAACTCTCTGTCATCCAAGTCCAGCCAGTCCTCCTGGTCAGACAGACCTACATACACATAGGATAAGAAAACCATGATGACGCTATATCAGCAAACACTTCCTATAGTTCACCTGCAAAGACCAGTTTTCATAACCTTGGTGTAGTATTTGATTCACATATAAAATCTATCAGACGTTCCCGTTTCTTTCATTTAAGGAACATTTCTAAATTGAGAGCTACAGTCTCCTCTGAACTGGAGAAAACTGTTCATGGATTTGTGTCATCATTATTGTAATGCCCTTTTTACCGGCTTAGACGAATCATCTGTTCAAAAAATGCCACAGCTAGACCCCTAACACACACACCAAGTGAGCACACATCACCCCAACTTTATTTTCTTTATATTGGCTCCCAGTTGGTTTTAGAATTAATTTTAATTCTCACAATTACAGAGCAGTAAATGGAAAAGCCCCAATCTAATCTGAACTTATTAAACACAAACGCAACATCTGAGCCTTTCAAGCAGCAGCAACAGTTCGCCACTCCACCTCCATTTAGCTGACTGTCAAGTCGTTTAAAAAGCAGTTAAAAACTTTTGTTTAATGAGGCTTTTTATGTATGTTTTAAGGTGGGTTTTTTTGATTGTGTTTTAATTGTTGTACAGCACTTTGTGACTTTTATGTCTGTGAAAAGTACTATACAAATAAACTTTTCTTGTGTAATAATGCCCAATCCAAATCCCCATTGAGCTAGATAAGCAGCAAGACTATTAAAGTTAATGACAGACTTAGTCTGTGCGCATGTGAGGTTAGTTAGCATGGAGAGGGGATTGTTTACCTCTCCACTGTTCTGTGATGCTGGTGTAGGAGAGCAGTCCCAATATGAGCAGCAGAGCCAGCAGGAACAGGATGAGGCTTCGCTGGAGCCGAGACAGCTGCTTCCATTTCTGTGGGCAGATAAATAGTGCTAGCTACGCTGGAACATGTCTTAACAGCTCTAAATTTCAATCACAGATGACTCAAAGCAGATTCTAATATGCTCCCCAACACATCTGTTTATGTCTCTTTGAAGAAAAAAAAAAATCAAAAGTAAAAGAAGGTGGCAGAGTCTTCTTACCCTGTACAAACGCAACATCTCGTTCCACTTGATGCGAGTACATTGACAGTTTGCAAATGTATCATCTAACCGGCTGAACCCAGCAGTGCAGAGGGAGTGAGGAAAGCAGGGTCTCCGAGGAGAGAAGGCAACAGGCAGCCTGGCACCACTCTGCTCTAATTAACACCTGTGCAACATCATGAAACTATTGAGCCATTGTCTGAGCTATGGCCTCAGGGGGCATTTTCATTTCACTTTGTTGTAGTCATTTCAACATAATGAGGACATTCTGTTCAGCCTAAAAGTGCAAAAGTTGTCCACTGAAAGCAGGGTTTGAAATCACCAGGAGACTCGTGATTCTGTATTATACTTTTTGAGCAAAGTGTGATGCTCAGATTTGCAGTCAGACCACGGACTGTACATGAAATATGAATCTTTCCACACTGATGTCAACCGTTGGTTAGTCAAGTCCACTTTTGAAGCGTATTTGCTGTCAAAGTCTTATGTTTTGAAATTGGATGTGACAAGCGAGGGTAGGGTATGGCTGAGAAACCCTAGCTGCCACTTGTCAATAACATGGTAAATCTGACCGAGCATCATCCACCCTTTTGACAATAATGAGACCCAAACCACGTTGTGTTAAGTGCGACTCAGAACCAGCAACCGAGGCCACATCAAATAAGGGTTAGCAAAGCTTACAGATAAGAGCCTTTCCCTGTTAGAGTCACCTCCTGCTGGCCATTAGCTCCAATACGGTCCTCTCAGGCACAGAGTGAGCATAGAAGCCCCGCCCACTTGCTGGTAGCCAATCCAACGAAAGTTGGCTTAAAGGAAGTGGTGGTAAAACAGCTTATTTCAGGCAGAGGATGGACAAGTTTAATATTTAAAAAAGGATTATTAATTGCGAATGAACTCTTCTGCATACCAAGCATAAAATAACCACAAAATCACTTCCTGACAGGCTGCAATCAGATACCCCTCCATCAAGCCAGAGAATACATTTAAGACCTCTGTAAATGCAATTTAAGGCTTTTTGTACCATCTCAAGCTTTATCTGAGAAAATTGAATTCAGCGCTCTAATAGCAGTGAAAGGATTTGATACTACCTTTCTTTAAAGTTTATACAACACAATGAACAAAAGTCAGTCATTCAATGACCTCATCTGCGGAGAGCTAGAAGCAGAAAAACTCACTCAGAAGCTCTCAAACAGACCCGGTATGAAATTCAGTGTTTCTACCTGATATGGTGCCTTTAGAAATGCTGAAAGAAACATGGGGAAACAAGGGGAGAGCACTTAGTGAAGTCCCTTGCGCAGTGTGAGAAGCAAGCACTGAGCCACTCAAAGGAACATGATTTGCAGAGAATGGTTTTCTCAGGAACCATAAACCGTCATTAAATTTGACGGCCCTCAGGTACAGGTTGACAGTCCCGGCTTCTATAAAAACAGGCTTTATAGAAGAAATGTCTGATATACTGCTGAAATAAAACATTACAGATTAGTCGATAAGAGCGGTCATTTGCCTTTCCAGTTCAGAGAACAAAATTAATTCCATTTACGAGAGCCAACCATGCAGTTAGAAAGTGACAGGAGCAATCACACAATGATTATTAAAGTATTTTTTCTTATGATCGGGGGGTATCTGCAGATCACAATAATCCTTTTAAAGCAAGGTACACCAGTGCAACTCCTCAAACACAAATGTCTGATCAGCGTGGCAGCAGCTCAGTGCATTTAATCGTGTAACCATGGTCAAGACGACCTGCTGAAGCTCAAACAGCATCAGAATGGGGAAGAAGGGAGATTTAAGCGGCTGTGAATGTGGCACGGTTGTTGGTGCTAGATGGGCTGGTCTTTCACATCCCACTAATCTATAAATAGAGAAAATATAAATAGTGAGCATCAGTTCTCTGGGTGAAAATGCTTTGTTGATGCCAGAGGTCAGAGGACAACTGCCATGCTGCTTCAAGCTGATAGGAAGGCAACAGTAACTCAAATAACCACTTGTTACAATCAAGGTAAGCAGGAGACCCTCTCTATTTTGAAGCCTCTAAATTAATTTGGATTTCAATGGTTAGCTGTTTATTTTATTTTTATTTTCAAAACTGAATTTAACCCATTTGACTTTTTTACTTTATAAAGCTATTAATACAGCTTTTCTACATGGTTTATTTTTTATTATTGTTTTATTTGTTTATTATTAAATCTTTACTTTTATTGTATTTTATTTTGATTTTTCTTAGAGAGACTTTATTTTTTTTCTATTTAATTGAGATCCTTTTTTTCCGTGTCATTTTTATTAGCTTTGTCATACTGTATTATATTTTCTTGAGCCATTCTACTTTATTTAAACTACTTTTTTATAGATTGCGTTTAATGTTTTTGGCAGCTGTAACACAAGAATTTTCCAACTTTTGAGATAAAGTATAGCTTAGCTTGCAGAAGCAGGACAGTTTCTATGACCTAGAATCCATCAGTCTCAAATATGATTTTAGAAAGTGTAAAATGTTTGTTGGCTTTTCCCCAAATTCAAGTTTAAAAATATAGTTTCTGCATTTCCTCTGGAAGCTACACTTCTACCACCATCTTTGGTGTTGATGAATTCTTTGAGAGAATTTAATTCAGGACTCGACTTCCTTGTGTCTCTGTTATGTCGTCTCGGGAGAGCAACAGCGCAGAGAGTGAGAGAAATAAGTAAGAAACCCACTGCTGCTCCTACCTTTCTCTTTGAGTGAGCATTTTCTATGTAAATGTAGCTGCAATTATGCCACAGCCATTGTTTTTACTGTGATTTAATGATAATTATGGCCTGATTATGTCAAGGGGAGCAGCTTTGATTGTATTCAGGAAAGACCTACATTTATGTGCTGTTAGAGTAATCAGAAAATTCGCATGAACACACCCTCGAGTCAAAACAACAACTTGGACGACCAGAGAACATTTCGGTATTCGAGTTGCCGAAACATGAAAACATGGCAGATGAATATAAATAAATGGTCGTACCCAATCTCTGTAGTTCTGTATTGCAGTGTCTCTCTTGTCTCCACGTTACAATTTAAAATAACATGAAAACACTGAAGCTGAAAGAACAAATTTCCTACTTGGGGAAATGGTGCCATCTGAGGAGCATGAGGACTGCCTGCTCCCAGCAGCATATTACTTTACCTCTTTTTTAAAGAAAAGCACCACTTTCTATCCAGGACAACATGTCCCAGCTACCGTTCCTTTCTGTCTGTATGGTGTGTTTGTCCTCTGGGTGTGAGATGAAATCTATCCCACGCAGGATGGTGTGTGTTGTACTTCACACTAATACATGTAAACTTGCAGAAGAAATAAATTAGTGCTTAACGAACGATATACATCTAATTCTAGCATTTCCATTAAAAGCTGTGATTTCATCCATTAATTTGTTAAGAACCAAGCCAGTCTAATTTTGAGATGGTTGTTGGACAAGTTGTACAAGGATAAAAGAAACCTTTGAATAAAGCAGCAATGTGACTGTCAACCTCCCTGAGCAAGAGCTAAGATGTGTATTAGACACAGAATATTCACAGCATAATATACCTGTGAAAACTGAGGATCAAAACTGACAAAGGAAATGAGGAGCCTCACAGATTAAACGCACAAGGACGAGAGTGAGAGTAAAGAAAACAAGATTAAATAAATTGGATGTAAAGAAAACAAGATTAAAGAAAATGTTCTGGGAGACGAAAGAGAAAGTGAGGGGACTGATATTCATTTGATCTCGCCGGAGTGATCGGACACATTATGTGCTCAGAGGACGCTTTTATCTAAAAAGGTTTAAACTTCAGGCTGCTCCACAACAAAGGAGGCGTAAGAAAGGAAAACCGAAGCCCCAGGAATCAATTTCTTACAAAAAAAAGTCATAAAAACAGACAGAATCAATCCAATCAGACGTGTAATTAAGTAGTCTGTTTACAGCTGAAGAAGAGAGAAAGTCATTAACTAGGCCCGGACCACACCCAGACACAAAAATGGGATTTTTCTAAAACTGTTTACATAACTATTTATAAATCCAGCATTCTTTTATTTCCAAAATCTGGGATAAATAAAGTACATTGCCTCTTAATACTTTCAGTTGTGTTATGTGAGGTCATCATGGAAAATGTTGCAAGTCATGGCTGCTTTATGTTTAATTCACTAAATTTGTCAGATACTCATTCCTGCCCACTAACAGTAACATAAAGAACACACCACATACTTCAACTTCAAACTTCAAAGCTGTGTTCCTGGAGTACCAAAACCTGTCGTCTGTTACCAGTGCTTCCACTTCCTGTGTTCCCGTGTTGATATTTTCCAAGTATTATCCCCAGTGTTTCCTTGTCATCTCTCTCTGGTTTGAGACTATATGTTAATGCCCTTTCCTTCATTGGTTCTACTTCCTGTTTTATTTTGATATTTGGGCTTCCTTGTGTATGTTCTATGTGTAACAAAAATGTCAGGGTAACTTATGCTGAATATATAAATTACATTAGACATTTTGTGTCACCTGCTGTTATTTTGCCTATAGTCCCCAAATTTCATTCACTATGTATGGACTCTGGTCACCATATTACTTCCATTGTGGGTGCTGGAATTGCAGCTACTAGAACACAGAACACACGCCATGAATACCTATTCAATCAAAGTCAATTTCACTTTGATCTGCCAACAAACTAAAACACGATCAAGTCTCCATTCTTAGGCTATGCAACAGTAACCTTTAATATTTACATGGATGTAGTTTAAAGTTTCAGAACTTGCAGCCGTCACCTTATAAATAAAGAGCAGCGCACTCAGCAATAAAACACATAAGTTGAATTAAAGTATTTATTGCTCTGTGCGCGTAATCTCAAGCTGAAAGATCTTCTGTAGCATGATTATCTTGTCTTATTTGCAAAGGCGTTGCATTTTACATGTTTATGTTATTTATAGATTATGATACTTTTTTTCCCATAGTTATCATCTGATAATATCTGTCATCAGAGTAGGACGCACTCACAGGGAATATTTTGTGCAGTCATGTAACATGACACGCCCCCTTTTATGTGAGGGAACAAACCCTGAAGCAGAAATCCCAGTTTAGGAGAGAAAGCTGATAACCACCATCATAATATTGGTTTTAGGTTTTGTCAAGTCAGTTAAAGCAAAGGAGCAAATCCTGGATGTGCTGAACTTCTGTTACAGTACACCCCTCTGAAAAACTGAGGCTACAAAAATAACGTGGTTACACTCTGTCTGAAAGGGAGAAATGCACACGTTCATATAAAAGATGTTTACTTGTATGCTGTTTTGACAATAATGATGCTGTGTACTGCTGTCTAACACTGGTCCTAAAACACTAAAGCGCTTTGTCTTGATGAAAGCTGGTATGGTAACTCTAGCACATGATTCACCTTACTTTCATTCTCTAACCATTTAGTGAATACTTTGATTATGAAAGCACGTGTGAATTATTTCCACATACTGATTTTTCCTTTAAGCTTTAACCCTGAGGCCGGACGTGTTGTCGCCCACACAGCCAACCAAGCTGGGGTTTTTTTGTTTTTTTTTTACCGTAACTCCTCAAATGAAATGTTTGTGCAATTATTCATCAGCTTCTTCAACTGGGTGTATATTTCACAAATTCCAACCTTCTGCTCAAAACTGACAACTGTACATGTGTCAGGCCCACTGCCTCACCTTCCTCCTCTCAACCCTAATTAGAAGGGTTTTTTTTCTCTTTTCAACAAACTTTAAAAAAAAAAAAAAAAGTTTAAAATACCAGAAAAACCAGGCTTTTGGAGTTAAAATGCTAAAACTCTGGTCATTCTGCAGCTGAGCCGAGCTCTTGATATCACATTACAGGACTACTCACTCTCCAGCAGGACTGCCTTCGGTGTTTGCCGTTGTTGTAGGTCTGACTGTGCGAGTCACTGAGTGTCAGAGAGATGAAGTCCTTTCTGGAAGGCGGATACATCCTCTGATCGGGGCTGATGGTCGTAGGTCATAGAACCGGCCCTGAGAAAAGAACACCACATTTATTGGAATTAGGACTAATCCCAAAATAAAGAGGAATGTTAAAGTCAATCAATTCTGACATGTTTTTGTTTTCCTGCAATTTTACATTGCAAATGTAAGGAAATTCAAAGTTGGCTTCATGACAATGGCGTTTTATGTACATCAGAGTAACATGCAAGGCTTTTGGAGAAGCTCTGCAGAGCATTGATATCTAAAATCAAACCTAGTGCCTCGAGTAACAGTTCCCACAAAAATGTTATATCAAGCCGGATATTTGATTTGATGCTGATAGACAGATACTTTATTGATCCCACAAGGGAAATGATTATGGCTTAAATCAAACTGTTCACTTTGTGTGTTCATCTTGTCTTTAGAACAGCGGGGAGATGCCGTGTGTGCACACTCCTTAGCGATGTTTATGGTTATAGGAAGGGGCGTAAAAACTTAGGTTTCCGATATCGCTTGCTGAAATATCATATTTAAAGAGCCGACGCGAGACGTGCTCTACGAATCTTACACATTTTAAGAATAATCAAAATGCGAGTGTGTGTACACCAAACCACCAAATAGCACGATTAATTTATTTAACAACAAGCTAGCTTAATAAGCCAAGACTTGGCATTAATCCTGCTGTTTTTCCACATCGCTGCCATGCTGTGCAAAGACACCACCGAGTACAAGTCAGAAGTCAAACATCCAGCTGCTCCCCCCCTCACCTTTGTGCCTGGTTGGCTGCCTCACAGCGACGCTATTCTCCAGAAAACTGAGCAGCTGTTAGCGGGCTACCAGATGCTAGCTGCGGCTCTTCGGCTCGTTTCTGAATGGAACGAGACTTTGTTTGGTGACACAAGTCAACAAACATGCAGCGCAGTCCTCTGTCCGACCGTCACACAAGAAGCCCCGCTGCCACATGAAATGTCAAGCAAAACAAACAGCGGGAAATATGGCTAAAGTTAAGGGATAGGAAACCATAAGGAGATGCGGAAAAGACCTGACAAGCGCTGACGAGCTGGGTCATGTGACGTGTTCACGTGATCTTAGAGTCGCTGCGTTAACTCTGAACGACCCGGTTTCATAACAAATATAGCTTTGTATTTCAGATCGCTTTCATATTGTTTCAGCTTTTTTTTACACAAAATTTGGCGTTTAGGAATACTGCTTTGAATTTAAACACAGGTACAAATCTTAACAATTTTAACTGGTGCGTGTAGAGAAAAAAACTTTTTTCTCTGTAGACCACAAACACGAGGGACGCTCGTTTCCGCCGCTGAAAAAATGAAAAGAAAAGAAAAAAAGAAAGATATTTTTTAATTGGCTTTTTTCCCATCCATAATTCCAAATTTTTAGTCATTATCTCAAAATTTCGACTTGCTATATTAAACTTCAGAGAAAATAACTCGAAATGGGGGAAATAACTCAAAATCATTTAAAATTATTAAACGATAATAACCCGAAGCACTTTTTTTCCACTCTTCCGTTTTTCCGGTGACAGAAACAAATTTACATGAAACCCAGATTAGCAGGACTGGAAAACAAGAAGCAGTGGAGCATTATAAATACAGCCAGACTACTGGGATTATGAAATATTATGTTTTTGACTCAGGGCCTCCAGGAAAATAGTTTGCAAAATGTCAAAAATTATTTCACGAACAACTTCTTGTCCTTTAATAAGTTGAAAGTTATTATCAGTCTCATGAGCAGTTTTCGTGACAGAGGCCTTAATTTGGAGATATTTATTGCATCTTTTTGTTTTGCAAGCTCGTTTTGTATATTTAAGTTTCTTTGCCTTAAAGTGTTTATTATTTATAGTACTGTAGGATGCAGTACTGCATGTAAATACATGCAGTATTTATAATACTGCATGTCTTGGAAGTATGGAAGCTTGATTCCACCAAAGGGAAAAAAATATTTATTGGCATCTATAAGTAAAAATTCATTCATTGTCTCAAAATCTCAAGTTAAGTACCTCAAATTTCAACTTTCTAACTCGAAATTCTGAGGAAATAACGTAAAATTGAGAAAGTAACTTGAAATTTTGAGTTATGTTGACTTCTTTAGATAATAACCTAATACAAAAATGTATTTTTTTGTATTTATTGGGAATGCTTTTATAAGAAACCTTGGATTAGTAAGACAGAAAAAACTGAAGCAGTGGACCTTCAGTAGTATATTAAAATTTTGTCAGATTACTCGGGATTATGGGAATATTCTTTTGTTTTTGACCCAAAATCTCCAGGAAAATACTTTGAAAAAAAGTATTAAAAATTATTTCATATGCAGCTGCTACTCTGTTAATTAGTTGAAAATACAGTTACTTCTACATGTTAGAAGCCATAATAAAGTTTTATCACATCTTCTTCTTTATTTTTTGTAAACTCATTTTGTAAAAGTTTATTTGCCTTAAAGTGTAACAATTGCAATGGGAGCATGCCATTTAGTATTGTGGGCCGGTAGCATATGGAAGATTGTTTCTACCACTGAAAAAGTAATGAGTTGGAAGAGCTTAGTTGAAATTTCAAGTTTTTATATCAAACTTTCAACTGAACTTTAAATTTTCAAGTTATTTCTCTATGTGGAGTCATTTTCTTTGATGTTGAGGTTAGGAAGTCAAAACTTTGAGATACCAAACTCACCATTTTTGAGACAACATCCCAAAGTTTTGATGGATGGCAAAAAACAAAAAACGTCAGTGGTTGAAAGAAGCTTCCATAACCTACTTGAAGTGTTACGCTTAATTGCCTCCTGAGTCTCCCTCTAGCGGCACCGTGAGGTTGACATCTGGGAAATGATCACGATTCATGCTTCGCTCGGGTTGAGAGATTTTCCTCTACCAATATTATCATAGTTTACCAAATAATTCCAAAACTTAAAAAGATAAATTACACTGAGACAATATTTGGTTATGTATGTATACATATGTACATATATATTTTTAATTAAGCTGAAACACTTAGAACAAGTTGATTGAGGGATCACACAAGTTAGATGCCCAGCATGTTGTTTCATATTTTTAAAATTGATAATTTGTACAAAACAAGTAAAGAAACAATGATCAGTCTCAGCCAGCTAAGGCAATCATATAAAATGCTACCATTAAATCTAAATACTAAAATATTGAGCATTAAACACAAAGCCAGAATTAAACACCTCTAATTAAGATGTTTAGCCCTAATTCATCTGGTTGGCCTCTGCCTCTTTGCAGAATTTGGTATGAGGATGATGTTGGACGAAATATGTTTTCAAGCTGCAGGGATGCTGTTTTGGCTCTCACCACTGACTCCCTGAGATCTTACTCTCCATGCACACTTTAGAGCACAGTGCTCATCACTCACTGCTGACTGGCTCTGGGACACAAACACCAATTCTGCTGAGCAGCTGCAAGGTTCGCCTCTTTTCACTGGACCCGAGCACTTTGCAGATTGAATAAAGAAGAAATTCAGGTAGACAGAAATGCTCAAAGCTAAGTGGCTCTGCAGGGCCAGGGCACTACTCTTGCAATTAATGTACAGTTACATCATGGTTCTTGTATGTGGTCAATCTCACTTTTAGGTTTGCATAACACTCATATACTTTTGAATGTCACATTCCCCTTGTTAAAAAGGACACAAAATCTGATGTAGGCCTAAACCTGTGGAATAGGAGGATAGGAAACATTTTAAAGGAAATGGAGGAAAACAGTAAGCTGGATAATCAACACATTTCCAGACCTAGTTTTCATGCAATTTTAAAAAATCAAATATGAAATTAAAACAAGTGCATGTTAGAGAGAGACTACTTATAGATCTGTATGATGTCAAGGAGTGAAAAAATCTTTATATGGTTACAGTATCTCTGGTTCAAACCTCTGGCTGTGAGCACTGAAGGCCCTCACACCTGCTGTAAGAACTTCCTGTTTGCGAGGGGCAGCCAATCAGAACAAAGGCGGCTTAACGGGAGAGGAACCAAAACTGTTTGTTTCAGACAGTAGATGAGTGTCAGATAAATAAGGATTATTTTGAACTGTGGATCATATAAAGCTACTCTAGTATAGTTTAAGAATTTACATAAAAATGGAACTGGAATGCACGAGCCTAACAGATTAACTTTAATACAACTAGTAACCTCTATTTGAATATGCAGAATATACCAAGGTACTGGAACCAGAAGCTCTGGTTTCTGTTTGTAGTCCTATTGACCAATCACATCTTTGCTGGCTTTGGTTGCATGCAGTCTATGTGAACAACACATAGAAGAGAGAAGATGCATGGATAAGGACATACAGAGGATTTTTGTGACAGAGGAGGGTGCCAAAGATAGGGTGAGATGATGGAGGCAGATGATGCACTGTGGTGACCCCTAAAGTGAGCAGCCGACAGAAGAACTATTACACCATTCGTGCTTTTTAACTTGAACTTGCACGCTACTGTCTTTATTGCATGCTGCTGACTTCTATTAAAGACCTAAAAATAAAAAAAGGCTGAAGAATTACTCAGGACACGTAGTTTGCCACAACTGTGAATGAATCAGAAGTTAGTCTACTTGTTTGCAACCATTTCCAGTTGTGGAGAAGTAAAAATCTGTTCAAGATTTTTAAGATTTAAAAACCTCTAGATTAGCATGCAAAAAAGATTCCATTTATCTAGCTTTCCATTATTGCGTAGAAATTTTTAACTTGAAACTCTGCCCGTTCTTTAAATGATCCTGGTTTAGTAATGATGCAAACAGATTAACAGTCACTTGTAGGAACTGGTGATCAATCACAATCCACACAGTGTTACCACCACAGGCTAAAGTCAGGGACAAATTTCACTGGCTGGCCAGGTCACAGTCCCAGGCTGCTCTAAGCAGTGATTTCCCCCCACTACATTTATCAGATTCAGTTTTGCGAGACAGTGAAGATAAATACTGGAAATATCAGAAACTCCGTTTGTTGCTCGGCCATTTTTGTGTGCAGCCAGAATTCACGGCCTGCGTCTTTGGTCGGCTTTCCTCATGCTGCATCACATTTAGTTCTCTACTGAGTATCTCCAGCTACAGCATGGGAGGATGCACAATCATACATTGTGTTCTCATTTACCATTTGCAAATCATTGTTCGATTTTGGTCTTTTCCAGTCAATATTTCTTAAAGGCCATACTACAAAACTGACCGACAGTTGTGGCAACAGCAGATTCAGTGCCAACGTGTGGAGTCATACCTGAGACAAATTTTAAAAACATAAAAATATGAAACACTGTAAACAATAAACAATGCTTTGTATTTCAACAGATGAAGACAGTTGGTTTTGTCGACAACAGGCAGAATCAAGTATGCATAGGATAACATAACTGTCCCTTTCTATTGGTTGTAGTATTAAATAAATGTTGGTCTTTTGAATAAAATTAGCACCTTGAGGAAAAAAACATGGCACCTGGGTTCATTTACAGTACAAGAGTAGTGGATTTACAGTGGGACTTTACAGGCCTGTGGGACAACAGAAGCCGTGTCCCTGTAAAGAACACATTGTTAAGACATCGGCTAGGACAGTCTGACTTTTTTAATATACACAGTGAGCAAGTTATAACACAATCCCTGCATGACTGCATAACAAAAACAAAACACTGTATGTAAAGGATTAAAAAAAATACACTTTTAAATTATTTAATGTCTCTGTAAACGAAATTGCCATCTCTGCAAAAAAAAAAAAAAAAACCAAGGAAAACAAATAGACACAAAAAAACAAACAAAC
>VUQK01006096.1:9672-21436 GCA_015106715.1 Bujurquina vittata | reverse complement strand
AGAAGGGGACGAGGCACCCAACACGTTTCCTTCTAGCTGTTTTTTTTTTTAATCTGCTTTTTCAAAGAAAAAGTCGAGCTACCACGGCAGCGGCATCATCATTTGCTTTCAAACTTTCACACCAGCCATAACTCATATTACATAATGTGACCTAGGATGTTCAAATTTACACACTCTTTCACTGACTTTACTAAAACAGCACTTTGACGACGACCCCTGTGATGTTGATTCTTGGTTGACAAATAACAGGAGTTAGATAATCAGTTCCTGGAAGCTTTTACATTTGCTGCTTTCAAGAAATGCTGCAGGGAAACAGCAGTGCAGTTCAGACCAACAAAGACAGAAGTTACCTCAGTTAAAATATCTTCTTTAAAAAACAAATCAGATGTGAAATGGTTTCCATTTTGTTAATCACCACATGATCAACACCCTTGTTCTGTGAATTACCAGCCTGTTACTGTAAAGGAGTTCTATTTGTAAGCTAAAGGAAAGTGGAAGTCAACAGTCATTTTAGGTTTTCCCTTGGGGTAATGTTTGAATAATAATAGTTTCCCCCCTCCTCCCCTCTTTGCTTCCTTGTCACCAAACAGCAAAAAAAGAGGAAGGCCCAGCCGCAGGACACGCGAGGCGGAGCCAAGAAATACAAAGAGTTCAAGTTCTAGAGGAGATGAACCAAAACAAAGCTCTGCGAGCGACCCGGCCACCACAGGAAACGAAAGAGGAAGAGATGGATTTAAAGTTCAGAGGATCTACGCTGCACCGATCATCTGTTAGATCTTTAACAGTAAAATGTAAATCAACAGTGTTGTCATGGCTCACGTAGTCAGTGTCACATGGCGATGGTGACGTGCATTTTCCGGTGTTTTGCTCAACTTTTTAGGTCTTGGTTTTTTTTTTCCCATGGTAACCATGTTTTTTTGTTTTTGTTTTGTTTTTTCAGTTTTTTGTAAATAAATGAAGTGAAGACATGAGTTCACAAGCGTACTGCCTCCAGGTGTCCAATTAATTTCATTCCATTCGCTGTGGCCTTGTAGTTACATGCTGATGGAAAAATCCAAGGTATTTTTCCAGTCTGAGTCAGCCGAGCCACTCTGACATATATAGATGGGGACTTTAGGCTGAAAGGAGGAAGAGATCTTATTTCGCACCTTAGTAACTGGTACTGTACCTTCCTTTGCTTCCACTGAAAATGCAAAATTGTTGCCTCTGAATTCAAGGCTGGTTCTGATCACTTCTGTCCACCTGTTTTGTTTTGTTTTTTTTAAACCGAAGCTTGTTTGGATATGGCTTATTCCTGGTCTTGAAGCTCTAGAGGCCAGGGATAAGCCATATCCGAACAAGCTTAGACCAAATATAAAAACCAGTGGAACTATTATACACAAGTCGATCAGAATAAGGGCTTTAAAAAGGACGTTTAGAGTGAAGTTCTTCACAACGACTGAAGTTAAAGGAGTAAGCTGGATGTGACTGTGAGGTTGGTGCTTAGGCAGCATTTTCTTCAAAATCAAAAAAGGTGCCAGTGTGACGGTAAAGTCTTCCTAGAAGCACCACTAAGGGTGTTTCCACTGCTTGTTTAATACCTAGCATTAACAGACTTTTGGCTATCTTACATGGGTTTTCATGGCTGGTAGCCCAGGAACCTCTTAGAGTTGAGTAGTACTCCAAGAGCGAATGTGCAATTTCTAAATGCATCCTCCAGATGGACACAAGTCAAAAGTTAAAGCCTTCCAATGAGCGAGTTCAGGAAGAGCATAAACTTGTTTCAAATCTTCACCAGATATATGACATAAATTCAGCTTTAACCAGCATGTCAGGGAAGCACTGCCTCAGAAGACTTCTAATTTAAGTCCTTTTCATGCAAGAAGATGGGGTGCGGCAACCTGCAATTCACGCTCCCGCAGCTAGAGGGCAAACGAGTACCGAAGGTGACAGTCAGCTGACCGTCTGGGAAGCACAGTGACCTAAATACAGTAGCTGCTGCAGCAGCTTCATGCTGACTCGGTCACTGGTACACAGCTCCTCACACAGAGCAACAGCCTGCTCACATCAGATCCTTTAAGTGCCCTGAAAAATGCAACACAGTACCAGTATTCCCAGTACTGCAGAGCTGTGTGGACAGTATTCCCAGTAATCCAGATGATGAAAGCTGCTGTTACGGAAGAATATCTTAGAGGGGCAGTTCTGTAAATGTGTTTAAGACTAAACAACAAAATGTGGCATTTGAGGACATCTTCACCTACATGACTGAAACTTTACTCTCAGTGGTCCATTTAGAGGAAATAAGACTTTAAAGAAACTGCTGACGAAGCCACCCGTCTGAGCAGTATTTGTACTCCCTGTATTCAACCTTATTTACTAAGAGCTGTACAAATTTACATTGACTCCTTTCAGCAGTTCCCTACGACATGCAACTGAAATATGCAATGCTTGAATGTTTGCAGTATTACAGTTACAGTATATTCTAACAAAAAAAAAAAAGAAATATATTTAGAAATCACAACCTCTGCTTCCCTAATATTTTATATTTGTCATATAAACTTAATATCTTTGAGTCTTCAAATGTTTTAATTTTTTTCCAAAATATACATTTCAAGGACATCTTTAAACTACTTTCTATCATTTTAGATCTCAGTAATAAAACTAATTGATGAGTAATTAAAGTCAATTCTTGCAGTCCTCATATATATGTACAGGTGTGTTTTATCAAGTGTTTTGTCCACACAGAGAAGTGTAACTCACGCTGGCACAGCTGCTTTGTAACTATGTGGCTACTGTATTGTGACTATGTACAGTCACAGTAAAGGGGAGCTGTAGTTAGGTTGCATAAGAACCGGTGTAGACTTAATTGACTGTGACACTGGATTTGGAGCCTGTGCAGTGTCACTTGATGACTTTGCAGATTTAGGCCGCTGTGTAAAAAGTAACCCGGGATTATCCTGTGACCATGTTTTAATCTGCTTGATTCTAATCTCTTTATCAATGGCAGGAGCGGCTGGTGGTGAGAGAAGCACATCAAAAAAAGAGCAGAAGGGGAGACGCTGAGTTTAAGCAATTCAGCTCATTATCCAGAACTAATGACAAGTCTGAAGTCTTTAAAATAATTCAGTTTAGTTTTATTTAAATAGTCGTGTCACAACAGCAAATTACAAAAAAAGTCACCTCTAGGAGGATTATAGATTGTGAGGTAAAGACCCCACAATAATAAAGGGAAAGCCCAACAATCCTATAAGCAAGCACTTGGCGACAGTGGGAAGGAAAAACTCCCTTTTAACAGGAAGAAACCTACAGCAGAGACAGGCTCAGGGAGGGGCAGCTATCAGCTGTGACCGGTTGGGGGGGAGGGGAGAGAGCACAAGATTAATAAGTCCCTATTTACTATCTACTGAATAGCCTGTAATGATACTAAACAGTAAGCTATATAATCTTTATATAAAAGAACACAAACAGTAACAGACTACATTATAGTGTGCTCTAAAGCCTGTTGACTCTTTACATACAGATTTTACTTGTCCTACATCCTCTGAAAGCAGCACAATCTAAAAATTAAAAAAAAGAGCTAAAACATGGGTCTATCAATTTTTCATTACACTGCAGTTATGTGCGTATCCCCGGGCTGCCGTGAACATTACGAGCACGTAATGTTTTTGTAAGCCCCGATCACCGCTGGGATAATCTGCCTGTGGAGAGAAGCTGATGGCAGCCGGCTGTGACGCTGCCATCAGGTCACCTTCTGATTCATATTCAGAAGCACAGATTGTAATGAGAGCAGCAACTTTGACACCTCAAGGTGCTAACGCTGCACCTGTTCCTGACAGGCAGCCAAGTCCCGGGAGAGATGCGGGTTGGTGGCTCACACAATACCCACAATCCTGAGTTGAAGGCCACCCAGAAACAAAACTGGTGTATCAAAATAAGGCAGCTCTTTCCTGAATAGTAACTAGTGTCTTATCTGGCAGATCAGGGAAGCTGTGACCAATAAAGAAGGAAAGCAATCTCAGTCTCTGACTGAAACCGGTTTTACATATTTCTCGCAACAGCTGATTGAGGTTAAGGGTGTGTGTTTGTGTGTGTAAAAGAACTCACACATGTGTGTGACTAATGGGAATCAGACTTACGACAGTGTGCAGTATGGGTCAAAAACTGAACAATTTGCAAATCTACCCTCCTTGTCCCCCCATGAAACACCTGAGTACACCCACATACTGTATACAAGGCTTAATGTAGCAGTAAATCATGAGGTGTAAGGAAAAAACATTGAATGATGGATAAATATAAGCTCTGGAGTTTATTGATGGTTCAAATCAATACACTTCATAAGACACTACATAAGTTATTGTCATCCCACTGAAGTAAAAGATGTGGTCTGGCTACTGATGTCCTGATTTGAGTGTAGGTTGTTTGGACAACGTTTAATTACAGGCCTTCGTTGGTTTTATATGTTTTACTATAAACTGTGTTAAATAATTTTTTAGTTACTTGTATGTATGTTGTATGTGATTAATTATCCTGCGTTTAAACATATAAAGTAGGTTGTGGGATAAATTCCTGTAGTCACACAGATCAGGAGGAGATCATTGCTCTGTCTCTTACTTTATTCACATTTTAAGTTTCTTTATTACTGTGACCTCTGTTACATAATTGCAAAAAAAAAAAGAGAAGCAAATACTGTAAACAAGGTTATAGTCAGGCTGCTGGCTCACTTGTGCTTCCTAGAGTTTTTAAAAGTAGAATGGGAGGGAGAACCTTCAGCTTTCCTGCCCCTCTTCTGTGGAACCAGCTCCCAGTTTGGGTTCTGATAAAGCTCTCTGTCCCCGTCCCCTCACCACCAACAGGTAGCAGCTGATGGCTGCCCCCTCCCCGAGCCTGGTTCTGCCTGAGGTCTCTTCTTGTTAAAAGGGAGTTTTTCTTTCTCACGTTCATAAAATTGAATTGAACCAAATAATCATGAAACAAAGCTCATAATCCTGAATATAAAAGAGGGACAACAAAAGACTGGCACACCCCATACATAGACTATTTATAAAGAAATATCACACACTGCACTATAATAGTCCACCATACATTATACTAGCCCACATTACTACTACAGAGTGTGTTATAAAATTATTATATATATTATTATTTAACCATTAAAAAAGCAGAAAGCAAATATGTGAAACATAATATTCATAATAAAATTTCCACTCTCTAATTCTCTAATAATCCTACAATAAAATTTAAAATATAAAAAATAAATAAATAAATGAAAATAAAATATACTACAGTTGTAGTCCTAATAATAAATAATAAGAAATAAATTGCAGTTTTTACAGAATTGCTAGATAATAAAATTATATAAATTACATATGTGAAATACACATTTATTAAATAAAAATATATCATTTTTGAAATAGTATATTTAAAAGATAAAAAAAAATTAAATTTTTGTAATGTCCAGTACAAAATACAAATAAAGGCAATGCTTAAAAAATGATTATATACCAATCGTCAGTACAGCAGTGCCTTTAGGAGCGTATATATTGTGTGTTTGGGGTTTATACAAACACAGTAACAGCAGCTGCTGCGATTGGCCCGCTGCTGTGTGTGTTTGCGCGCGCACGTGTGTGTGTGTGTGTGTGTGTTTGCGCGCGCGTGTGTGTGTGTCTCCGGCGCGGCTTTACGTCCTCTGAAGAGGCGTTGCTCTCGCTGCTTTCTGCTCATTGTGCGACTTGAGCGAGAGAAATTTCCGCTTCCTGCACCGACAAACACCAGCGGCGAGCGCACACCGAGCTGACACCAACTCAAGCAGCGGGAGAGACGCGGGCATCTGCCGCCCGCCGTCAGGTAGAGACCGCGAAGATTGCGATGTTTTCACCGTCAGGCGGAGATTAGCACTTCACGTTTGCGCCCGAGCGCTGTACTCGTTTGCACCATCCGGAGCCTGAAAAAATAAAGCAAAGCACCGGCGAGACGGACCCAGAGCCCCACAAGACGGACACACACACACGGAGAAGGGACACTACTGCGGGTATTCCCCGCTATTAGCGCCGTCTGAAAGCCCGTTTTCAGCCTCCAGCATGTCGGAGCGAGGAGGGCTCCCGCGGACTGGGGGCGTCCCTTCGCCGCACATGCAGCCCTCCAAGCCGGTCAGCATCACCTCCAACCGGCCGGTCCACATGAACCTGTTCGCTACCTGGGAGGTGGACCGCTCCTCGCCGAGCTGTGTGCCCAGGTATGTGGAGGGGGGGGCTTAGCATGACTTATCACTTTTTCGGGACTGGCTGTTGTGAATGGGAAGTGACCCAGTCAGTGTGTTTACAGTGGGGGATTGCAAACACACAAACACCCATGGGTGCCCATTTAGGAAGTCTCTACATTGATTGTTGCTGCTGTAGTATTAACAGACAGGCACATGGCATTAAACCCAATAATTGAGAGGTTCTTTCCAATACCACTGATATAATCAGACTGGACTCTTTGTTAGCCCTTCCAAGACTTTTTGTGGTCCCCAGCCCTCAGATTTTGAACTCTACAACCTTACTTCTAAAGATAACACACACACACACACACACACACTCACTCAGACACAGGCACGCTCCCTGATTATTTCCGATCACTATAGCAGCTGCTGCCCAAAAAGCCCCAGTTGTTGCCAACCTGATCAGTGCAGACACAAAAGACTGACAAAGCGCACGCGGGCTGCCACTGCAACTGGAGAGCTCCACTTTGTATCCATTTATTATACAAGTGTAACAGTAGGGGCTGTGATGTATGAGTGTGAGGGGAAAGATAAAGGCAGGAATTATTTTTGAGGTGCACCTGCAAATCGAAACGTCTTGCTTACTGTCAGATTTCTCCAGACTTCCACTGCTTGTCATGTAATGGAACTTGTGTGTGTGTGTGTGTCTGTGTGTGTGTGTGTGTGTGTGTTCATAAGGGCAATGCAGCAAGGTCACACTAGGAGAGACACCTCATCCACCTCTAAGCTCGGCCTCAGACAAAGACACTGAAGTAGGCTCTTTCCTGAGAGACTGAGCAGCCAGGCTGTGAGGGGAGGTTTAGCTGGCAGGCAGTATGGCTGACAGAAGCAGATGCACGTGGTCATGTGACCTATGATAAGACATATACTATATACCAGGTCTAACCTTAATGAATGTTTATCATTTTTTTATGATGCTTTAGTAATCACCCTGGTCATAATAACTTAGATTCAAGGTCAAAGGTTAACTGCTGCGGCCGATTTAGAGCTTGTGTTTTTCAATCCTGGCTAAACAAACAGTTGCAGTTGCTACACTGACAAAAAAAAAAGTGTGCAAAAACTTTCTGTGAAATGACACCAAGTGTTTAAAAAGAAATTCCTTTTTTTGCCATAAGCCCGAGGCACGTCCTTCCAGATGAGCGCAGATGTTTAGGTGACTTAAAAAGCAATTAGTGATGAATAAAGCACCATGGTCATCATGCCTTAATGCTGCTGTCTGAAATGCTTTGAGGCTTTACTGGTTTTGGAAGCAAAGCCTCAAAGCATGTTTGGCTTCTTAGTATTCTGCGCGCGCGCGTGTGTGTGTGTGTGTGCGCACACACCTTAATGATACAGCTGTGAATCTATGTCTTGCAATTAGCTTGCCTGAATATAAAATCCATTGTTTGTCTGCATATTAAATGTGTTTCCCCTGTTTTTGTTTGAGGTTATTCTTCATGTTTGCGCCAACATCCTGGAATATTTTGGAAATCGTGCTTCAAAATGCCATTATGGACTTTGTCTTTTGGAGGGGCCGTCATGGTCTGTCAAATATCTTCGATTTTACTGCATTTTCAGCAACACGCAGAGACACCGAGCCAGAGGAAAAAAAAAGCGAGCGGGTGGGAGGGTTGGAGAGAAACAGAGGATGACACTGTGAGATGGGGAGTAGCAGCAGTGGCTCTGTCATCGACATTTAAATAGGATTTTTCACAGACACAGGCAACAGGGAAGTCTAATCCAGAGCTAGAAGAACCTGCATGCCATAGACTGTGAATAAGTTGTGGGGATGTCTTGCAGATATCTGACTGTGGCCTATTTGCTTCTTGTTGACTGCCTTGTTGCTTAATCTTTGCTGCTGCACAGAGGACCAAGCCACCCCCCCACCCCCACCCCTCCGCCCTTTCAGTCGAGGTGCTGTTGCTCTAACCTCTTCCTGTCTACCCAGAATGCCTCCTTGTGTGTTGTTTACACTGAGTCGAGGGTTGAATTTGCCCTTGCAGGCGTGCAGATGCTGCTTATCCTGATTTTGTAGAGAAACCTGGAAAATGCGCTATATTTATAGGCATATTTATTCACCTAGACTCACAAGCCATGTTGCTTTTTTTTGTTTGTTTGTTTTTTTGTTGCTCATATTCAGAGGGGAGTTGACAGGAAATAGTTGAGAATGAGAGATGATATCACTTGTTTGAGAAGCCATGAGTCACATTTTCAGTGACATTTCAGTCTTCAACTATGAGCAGCCACTATTGCCCCAATATTTGTTTTGAAGGGCACAAAAGCACAGTCATCTGAAAATCAGCTCCACCCTTCCTCATATCTATCCACACAGCGCGAGGGCCTCTAAGGTCATTTCTGTGCTTTGCTTTCCTGACCTTCTATTGTCTTGTTTTAAACCAGAGGGAATAAATCATTTCTCTGGCTGCGTACCAGCTCTTTCAGCGTGGAGTAGAGGGCGATTCTCTTTGCTGCCTCTTCTGCTCGTCTCCCGTCCCCTGTGCTCAGTTCATTTCTTCGTATCTCACCTTTGGGGGATGAAACTTTCATTTTCTGCAGCCAATATAATGAGTGCCTCAGCTGCTCCAGCAGGCCTGACTCTTCACAAATACAGAGGAGGTGTTGGTGAATAAAGATTAGCAATTCTCAGGTGCTGTCAGGTGGAATGCCGACTCTTGCCTGTCAGCGTGCACATTGCCCATGGTTTGGATTCCAGCGCAATATGGAGTTTAGTTGGTACTCTTTGTGCAGCTACGCTACATCAGGTATTCCTGGAATGGGTTCAAGCACTGGGTTGATCACCTTGCAAAGAACCTGAGTAGAAAGTCCCATGACTAAGGTTCTTGGCTGGATCCTGGGAATTTTCAGTGTTGCATTTTGGCTTCTAGGGAGAAAGGCTTTGAGACTGCTATGCTTCAGTGACCCCACAAAAAGAGGCTTTGTCCATTTGGAGGCTGTTACCACGGGATTCATTGGACTTTCCACAATGGCCGGCTCAAACAGTAACTCAGGTTGCTCTCACCTGAGTTACTGTTTGACAAGCAGCAAGCAAACAACAAAGATTAGAAAAATGCAAGTTAATTATTTTGTGAAACCTACTTAATAGGGCATTAGCCAAGAGTTGGATGATTACAAGATTATTAAAGCCTAATATTGGCCTATTAGAAATGAAGAGCTATATTGGTTTATAGGGGTATATGTTGTCGGATATACACCTGTGTGAAAACCATAGTACAGAAGACGTTTGGAATACTGTAGAAATGCTGTCATCGCAGTTTGTTCAGAAGAGCAACTCCATCTCCATTATTTACAGTATGCTCGGTGCCGCAGCAGAGTAGCATCACAGTAGAGCAGGCAGTGATACTGAATCAATCAGTGACCTGAAACATGGCTATGTACCCTAGATTGACACTGGGGAAATTTCCTGTCACAGATAACATACAGAGCCAAGGGGGGGGGACTGTCCTAAACTGAGGGTTTAAAGCATTCTGAAGCTTAAACTTGTGGCTCGCAGGGATCCCTTGTACACAAGCTCCTCTGATCGTGTTTAATATGAACATCAATATGACAGAAAGAGTCATGACATTATTTCCCTGTTTGGAATTCAAATATAGAGAAAGTTGACAGATTATTGGAATTTCATCCCCTCTAAAAATTAGTATCGGCTTCAGAAATCCACTAAAAGTTGGGTCTAAATATATACCACTGTTACTCCTGGGTTTCATATTGTTGGCCTTTCTGTCTCTCTCTCTCTGGAAAAAGGCTGCGCACTTTGTTTTTTTCCCCTTTTGCAATCAATGACACAACCATCCAAAGAGAACTTCCCTTTTCTGGTTGAATGTTTACAGCTCAGTCACAGTGGAAAGTTAAAATTCTTTTTAAACCACCAGACAGAAAATGGGGAAACACAATCAAATTTGTGGATCTCCTACACAAAAACTGGACCTCGGGGTACGTCGTTTCTTGAGCATTCATTGGGATCACACTTAGTTGGCTAAAACCTTCCTAATCCTGCTAAATAAGACAGATTCTTTGAAGCGAATCAGCCTAATCCCTAAACATTAGGAGCTAAACACACCAACAATCTAAATAAGTGAAGGCTGCGGGGTCATTGCATTAAAAATAAATCTGCAGCTCCGGTAATGAATACTGTTGGTGTGAGGAAGTGCGCTGCAGAAATGCAGGATGTTCTGAATTATACATTGTGTGTTTGTTACACTCGTTCGCTGTAATTGCCCCGCAGTACAATAGTGGACGTCACGTTCCTCGAGTGTCAGCGTTACATTATCCCCCCTGCCCCCCTAAACACCGGCTGCTGAGCATACATAACTGGAAAGAAATGGAAAGCGCGTCGACAGGCTATCGCATACGTGCACACTCACAGGCGGGGGGGCAGTGTTCATTAAGAGGCTTTGGCTTTGCTGCTTTTTTTTTGGTTCCACACAGCCGAGTGGCCAAAAGGTCTGAAGTTTCCTCTGCGGCTCGGCTGGCCTATTGGAGATCAAGGGGGGATGAAGTGTAAAGTATAAACCTCTTCACCCAACTTGCCACCATTATTTACTATTTCTGCTAGAAGCCTTCCAAGGTAAATCCCCGGGGAGAGCTGGAACATGATGGCATGCAGTGCATGACTGTTATTGACTCCAGTGATGTTAATCCAGTGGCTTTCCAAAGACGCTGGAATGCATTTTTCTTCTGGTGGTATTCGGAATGATAATGTTGCAGCTGAAAAAGCTCACCAATAAAATGTTTTTCTCAGCACCTTGAAGGCTGACAGGCTGCAGGAAAACCTCTAACCCCGCTTTAAAAAGCTGCTAACCCACTCGAAAATTCACAGTTATGCCTTTCTCTGCTGTAATTCCACACGCTGAGATAAATCCTCTTTTACCGACCTTCCTTAGATTGAAATTTGCTGGGTAACAGTGTCAGTGTAGAGGCTTGAAAATGAATCAAAAGAGAGAAATATCAGCATCACACGTAGAAACCCTTTATTGATTTGAGAGCCTGCTTGTTTTGGCTCTTGCTCAAACAGTGTCTAAAATGGAGGATATTTGGTGCCATGTACAACTTTTTTTGACAATGTTTTTTTTTTCTTCTTCTTTGTAAAAAGACTCCTCGAGTATATGGAAAAACTTTCAGAGCCTTGTTGGGAAAGTTTCCCTGCCACGTTGTTCCCAAGAGAAAATAATCTTCATCCTTGATGCGTCTTCTCATAAAAGAGACATGAAGTATGCTAATTTAAATCCCTCATTTGAATGATTTGTCTCTGGCAGTTATTTAGTATTTTTCAGACAGTTTTTTGGATGCCTGACGCTGACATGATTTGGTCCCGAGCTCCCAGTCGAGATGCTTTTGACTTCAGTCGTGCATTATTTCTTTCCTCTGTGGCGGAAAAATACTTGACATCTGTCCTCCAAAAGCTTCCTTATGTGCTGCAGCCATCTAAATGCTGTCAGTGCTGGCTCGAATAGGTGTAGAGTAAACAGGGTTGATGGCCTAGAAACATTAAAATGAGGAACCCCCCCCCCCCCCCAAACCCGGGGGCCCGCC
>VUQK01006093.1:1530-13711 GCA_015106715.1 Bujurquina vittata | reverse complement strand
ATATCTATATATATATATTTATGTGGCCACAAAAGCTAATAATGTGTCAGAAGATAATTAGATTTCCAAAACTGTGCACAAACACATCTGAAACGAGTCAGCCTAGAAATGTGAAGCACTTCATAAATGTTAATGCATAGAAATTAGCCCGTTGATCAAAGCGATTTTATGCCTAATCATCATAACAAGAGGAAGGTCTAGAAAACCATTTTTCAGATACAGAAATCACGTTTGGCGTTTATGGGCTAGGAAATTGTTGTAGTTCCTGAGAACTTTCACTCCAGGTCCATAAATATTTGGACAGTGACATTTTTTTTGTTGCTTCCCTGCACCACAGCACTGAATTTTAAATCAAACAAACAAGGTATGATTGAAGTGCAGACTTTCAGCTTTAGTTCAGAGCTTCCAACAAAAGATGAAAGTCTGCACTTCAATCCCATCTTGATTTAAAATCCAATGTTGTGGCATACAGAGTTACAGAATTAAATTACATTCAGTCAAGTCCATAAGTTGTGCAAATGCTTATGGACCTGACTTTATGTTCTCCTCTTGCAGCTTCTGTGCATCCATTATGCATTATACTGCATGATGGATGCACAATTATCATTTGAGAAAATGTTTACAGTGGTTAGACTGATTACTTCAAACTTTACCACAATGATAATGATAATTGCCAGTATTCCACACCTAGGGTTATCATTTCAAAGCTTAGGTTTGAAAGCTTTGCTGTTTATGTACGTATTAACATTGGTAAACCTGCACCGAAATATCATTAAGACTCGTAATGAGTATATGAAGAGTTATTCCTCATTTCCAGGCTTCAAATTTAAACAGCACACTTTCAGAACCAGCCCCGGTTCTGAAGATGTGCTGTGTGTATGTGTGTGTGTGTGTGTGTGTGTGTGTGTGTGTGTGTGTGTGTGTGTGTGTGTGTGTGTGGTGGCTCGCTGTGAGTGCCTGAAGGTGCACATTCAAATTATGGAAACTAAAATCCTTCTTGGTGATAAATGCACCCTATTTGGTAGATATTGCTGAATATTTTCCAACTCATGATGATAATTCAGTTAGCCTAATTAACATGGCAGAGGTTAAAAAAAATCTTTAAGATTAATATGAAGAGAAAGGCAAGCCAGACCTTCTGGCATCATCCTGTATTTCAACACAGTACTCCACATCACACCGAGAGTATCAGTAGCATATAGTTTTTTTTTTCCTTCTTGTTTTTCCTTCTGCCTAGGGAATGTGATGGTGAGACATAGACTACTGAGCTGAATTTGATTTTGAATTTGAGATTAGAGTCTGGAGGTGTGGTGGCAGGGTGAATAAATTCATTGTTCACAACAGAGACCACACTTTGAGTTATGCATTTGAGAGATTTTTACACTTCATCTGTACTAATTTTAATACATTATTCATTCAAAATACCTTAAACTATCAAAAATGATTGAGGTTTGGGCATTAAAAGCAACTTGGTTAGACTCAGGATATAAAAACTAATGGGTGTATGTGCAATAAGCTATTTGGTAGGTTTAGGCATTAAAAACATCTGAAAAAAAAAATAGTTTGGCTTGTTTTATAGAGCCCAACTAGTGTTGTCCTTATCCAATTTTTCTTGCAAGGTTTATGTCCAAAGGCACACAGAGAGCAACTATATGATTATGTCATGTGCATTTTCACCCTAATATCAGTATTATGTTTTTTTAACTCTCACTGATATTGTCAATACCTGTACTACATACCGCAACAAAATCAGAAATTTTGCATGGAAAGCGGCACTCAAGCCTCGTTTTTGCATACACACATTCATAAATGAAGCCCCAGATTTCAGTCCCCCTGCAAGTTAGGCATAAGAAAACAGCATCATGCTTTCACATTTAATTTATGCAAACAGCTAATCGTCATGCATAATGCAGTAAGGCAAGTGTTGAAACAAGCTCACAGGCTTTGGGTAATGCTAATTGAATTTGAAGATGAAGTATCTCATAGACAAATTGTTTGTGACTTCATCCGGTGCTATAATTACTCATGTTAAATGAGGGTGAAAACACGAACAATGTTAAAAAATGCATTCCTCCTACAAACAAATATGATTTTCACATGCCTCCTCCTATCAAGTATTGTACACAATGCGCACTTCGCGAGCTGTTTCTGTTATGCCTTGATTCATTTAAATCAAAAGCGAGTGTATTTTTTTAATGCAATTTTTTTGCAGGTGACCAGTGACTATCGTGACTGCCTTTTAAGATTGATGGTTCTAATTTAAATCAATCATAGTATAATCTTTTTATGTGATTTTTGTTTTTCGTACTGTATATTTTCTTTTATTGAATGTTTCTTTAATTGCCTGCAATATGCATGTTTTGTATTAGACTGGTGAATATCTACTAAATATTTACTTCCAATTTGTGCTGATTTCAGATCAGTGACTATTCAAAGACTAAATCAGCGATAATCAGCTGCATGCAGTGTATAATGAAATACTTCACACAAAAAGCCCTTCTGCACTATGCACATGCCATAAAAGCCAATTAGACTAGAGTACCATTTTGCATAGCCCCCTCATGTCACCCAAAAATCAGGCTTCCAGCTAATACTATTACCCCATTCATGTAACAAACAAGCACACATAATACCAGAGAATATGAAGCACACTGTCAGAATTAATAAGTCTTCCTAACTTCTCCAACTCGGGGAGCTTTGAGCAAGAAAACACACGTACACGTACGCACATTCAGGCTATTGCATCTCAACAAGGGTCTGGTTAAAGCACATTGTGTGGCTGACTGGTCCTCTGAACCAAAAAAAATATTAAGCAGGATTACGTTTCAAACACACACAAACATCCCCTCAATGTCTCTAGTTCAAACAGGAACCCTTAATAAACAGTTTGCTCCTGGCATCACAGCAGTCCTTTGGCTAGACAACGACAAGCTCGAGCACTTTTCCTGAAAATCTTAAATTGGTCTGAATTAACCTTAAACGTCGGTTGGAATTGCTACAATTATGAACAGAAGCAAGCAAATGGGTACTTAATCATGACCACAAATTCTAAACCAACCCTTGGACCTTGTGATGCTTAAGCCGTGATGTTAACACTGACACCTCCTCTGGTTGAGTGGGTGGGAAAGCAGCTTTGGGGCTTCTGCACTCTGTCCTCTGCTCAACTGGCATTTTTTTTTTTAGCCCAAGTTGACTGCTAGGACTTACTTCATGGACTGCCCGTGATACCTGGCTGTGAGCCAGTTCACCTCATACCATGGATAGATGTGTTTACTGCAGAGCTGACTGCTGTCAGTGCCCTTCTGCAATGATAAAACTGTCCAAGTATCATTGAAGGTCATACATCGATCCCCATGTGGATAATACATGTACTTTTTTAAATAATTTAATTTTACAATAACTTTCCTAATCAAACATGAGCTATGGAGCTAAATTTTTTTATTTTTTTTTTTATTTATATTCTGTGTCTGTAGTTTTGTCTTTAGTGTTAAGCCTTTAGGATGTGTTTTGCTGCTTAAAAAACATTTGAGAAAGAAAGATGCTAACACATTGACATGAAACACACCTAACAGGGAAATTTCCAGCCCCATATGATAAAGAAATTTTCCACAGAAGATGGAAGACCACAGTTTAAAAAAAAACAGTGGGGCTCTGCGAAGAAAACACAATTAGATGACTTTAAAAGCTTCTGAGAATTTCATGCTCATTACTCAGATGAGCTGCAAAAAAAGGTCTCTTACTCACAATTCAGCCACAGCTGGTGTAAAGCCTCGGATGTATGTATTCATCCTGCCACAACATGCTCATGTTTGCTGGCGATAAAAAAAAGACAGCTGAGCTAATGGACCATCAAAAACTCATCTGATAAGTTCAGTATTGTCACAGTTGACGGCACAGCTTTCTCGCACAAAACATGCCTAATCATTTACAAAAGAATTCCCTATGAAGGTGGAATCTGGAGCTCCTGAAATTGCTGAACTGCAGTTGTGCATCCTGCTGAAAAGCCTCAAGGAGGCCATTTCAGAAGACACGCTGCTCCCACGGCTTGTTGGCTTTGCAATTGTTTGGCTGCTGCTATGATGGGCCAATACAGAGGAGCAGCCACATTCCTACATGCAAGGATTAACTTTATTCTGACTCATGCCTTCACCGTACAAAAGGTTAGAACTCCACAATACTGTAACACAGAGACATTTCCAAATTCCCGTCTACCATGGAGAGGAATTTATTCATTTAGTTCACGGTTTTTTTCGTAATACTGAATGAAATTCTGAAGATGGCAAAAGTTAATATTGATCCCAGTGTCTCTGAGAGCAGAACTCCAGCTTGTCTTTGTTCAGACTTGGACACTTCAGCGCCAACAGCTGTACGTTCTTCAGAAACGATGCATTTCTAAATCTGTAACAAGTATTTATATGACAAAGAACAATGTTAAAATTCAACTGACAATCTTTGGTTTATTGTTTAATGTACATGATACATAATCCCCCTCTCACCCCCTGGGGGGTGATATGTGTGTCTTCCTCAATCTCGGGTTCTGGGAGTTTGAGGGTTCTGCTCATCTTAGCTGTTCCTGCAGTGGAGTCCGATGGAACTTGAAGTCTTACAGGATCTTAGCCCTGTTGTTCTCAACCACCTTTGGTGGTGTCACCCATCTATATGCAGCTGTTCCAGCCACTTGGTTGTGCCTGTCAGTGTACGTAGCCTCAGCTTGCAACTTGCATCCTGCTACAACAGTATGTCTTGGATAGTCTCTGACATTTCCCTGTGTATTCGCAGGTGCTCCATGTTTGGATTGTGGCTCTGACACTAACCGATCTGCGCTCTTTTTCCCCTTTCAGTTGCTCATAGAGCCTCAGGGTGCTGGACTTTGCGTGTAAAGCATTTTCATTTGTCTTGACATCTTCAGCATCTCTTTCCTCCTGTGACCAGCTTATAATTTCAGCTAGGTATCTGAAGACCGGCATATGCATTCATTGATGGCTTGGAACTTATTCCTAGGTTTCAGCTGGCTTTTTGGCACCTGTCTTACCTTCTGGAGGTATTTGGCTGTGGCTGATCGTCACTGCAACTTTATCCTGGTTCCCTTTAGCCTGTGAGTATCTGGATACCAACATTCATGGCTGTTCTCTATATCTGTTATATTGCCTTGAGGCAACTCCACCACTTCAGTCCGGATCACCATCCCTCCCTTTGCAACAATTTCGCCACACTTCACCAGTCCGAATGATATCCTGATGTCCTCGCTGTAGATCCCGTCAAAGTGGACCAGTGAATCGATGTTTCGCTCACTCCTGGTGTACAGCTTGATATTAGACATGTATGCGGTTTGTTAATGGTTTTAAAAGCACATGTTACAGTTGATAAAATAAAAAAAATTAAGTGATTTTAAAACCCAATTTTTACAGCAGTATTTCAATGCTTTTTTTAAATCAATGATAATATAATTTAAATAATTTAATAAATTTTTGTGGTATTCCCAACACCATACCATGCTGATGGGACATATTTGACATATTTTCATATAGTCAGCGGTTGAATTGGTCTCAGTCAAGTGATCAGCACCATCAGAAGGCAGAGGATTCTCAGGAACGATTTTCATTTCCAAGATGACGACATTGACCGCGGGCTGGATGACAACAGAATTATTTCTGCTGCAGCCACTAAATCCATTAGAATGGCCATCTGATAAAGACGAGCACATCCTATATGGGCATGGCAAACCCCTCGCCATACGCAAGACGTTATTGATGCTGCAGCCAATCTTACAGTGTGTCACAGTGTTACAGGGGAGAATGGGCACAATGGGCTCACCACTGTCTCCATGCTCTCTGTGTCAGCAGCCAAGTATGAGAGAGGATTCGGTGCCACGAACCATATTCTCACAGATGGCGGAAACAGAATGCACATCTCCATGCTGAACAGTCTGCAGTTAATCTCACTAAATGGACCAGGGGTTGCCTCCTTGCCTCCGGAGATTTTCAGAGATGTGCGTGAAAGCGAGGCAGCGCGCCACGGATGACCTCTTGAATTGAAAGCAGAAAAAAGCAGCCAGAAGTGGATCATAAAAGTCTGTTTTCTTGGTCTGGTTAGTAGACATATAGTGCAGTCTGTGTATTTCTTGTGCTATTTCTTGTTGTGCGACTGCACTTTGTGGTTATTTGGCAATAATGTTGAAATTTAGAAGCAATTAATTTGTCAGGCCATGTAATCCATTTTACTGAGAGCGTGGTTTAATTCAAGTTAGCTTAACATTTAACCTTTTATTTTGTTGATTATGGCTGAATCCACTGAGGGAAAGATGGAAGTGAAAAAATTGCACTGGCTGATTACTTAAATTCCAAAAATGAATGGAAAAAAATGTATTAAATATTTCTTCAAATGTAGTAGTTATGCCCCAATTATTAAAGTTTATAATTATTTTATAAATGCTTCAGTCTCTGGACAACCCCGCTGTGATTTGTGATTTATTTTCATGAATAAAAACATTTCAAGCCACCCCACCAACCCATGTCTTTAGCAAGCTGGATTCATAAAGACTGTGGGTACAATGTGCACCCATCGGGGCAGAAATTTCCTTGATGGTCTACGTTGATGGTTTTGGATGATCACTGCAGGCCACATTATTTTTTTGGATAATTGAATTTAAAATGCTCCCAAAGGCTGAGAGCTAAGAGATGCAATTCAGAGACTCAAATTACCCCACTCATTGGCTCCGGCTGCCTGTGTTAGGACACCTTTCAATCAAAGCAGCCGTACCCAAAATTTTAAGCCTTAATGGGAAAGTTATGAAAAAGTCCAACCCCTACAGCTGTTAGAAGCTGGAAACAGAAATTGTTTCACTGGACCCAGCTGTGCTTGTGTTTAAACTCAGGGGAGACATTGGACATTTTAACCTGGAACTCTATGGGGATTGATTTGCTTTTTGGAGGCACCCTCAAATGGGCAATAGAGGAGCCACTTCAGTTGCTATATTTAGAGTTTCAAATCAAAGAACACAAATGCTGACCTGCCCTCTGTCTCCAAACCGTGCCTTGAATAACAGTCAACAACTGATAAGCAGACTGCAAGGCACGAGTGGAGAGGGCATGATAAAAGTTTAAATTTAGGAGGAGAAGTTTAGGTCAGAATCAAAAATCACACTTGGACTTGTATTCTCAGAGTGCAAGTTCAAAGTGACAGGAGCCTCCTTCATGCGCTCCCCGTGGCCAGAGACTATCATTTAAATTTGATCTGCATTATTAATAGTTATTCTGCACTGAGACAGGGTGTGAAAGATGTGACAGAGAGATCTGATGGATTTATTTACTGGTGTCTCTATAAGATCTCGGTATAAGGTCACCATAATAATGAAAATAAATGGGAAAGTAGGAGCTAAACAATAAAAGACCAGGACTGTACCTCTGGCAGACACTTCATTTCATCCCAGCCGTTCACTCGAGATGAGGCATTCCCTACAGAAATAGACATTTCCGTCCTGCTGCTAAGACTTGAATGACTCAAGAGAACTTCCTGTCACACTCACTCATTTCTCTAGTTAATTGATACTTTAGGAAATTAACAACATTATTAGAAGCGGCTGAAAGGTCTAAAAATAATAAAACAGCACAATCTTACTAATAACCTCCTTTGTTACTATGATTGATTCCTGACTGGAGTCTTTTTAAAAGTGCTCATTTAAAAAGGAACTCTGAGCTTTTTGTAGGCTAAATTCATTTGTTATAAAATCAATGCTTATTAGGGAGTTGTCAATTGATAATAATATTAATAATAATAATAATAACAGCTCCACAACAGAGAAGCAAGTCATGTCATGTCACCAAATAGATCATTTCAGACCAAAAGGAGTTTATGCTCTATTGTGATATGGATTTTTACACAATACCTCTTCTTTTCTCTCGGAAAGGTCTTAAACTGGCCTTGAAGACTTTCTCTCTGTTGGCTCTCTCTCATCTCTGCATATTATTCTTACTTTTGTCCTCAGCCAAGCTGTCATGGTCCTCGGTCTGTGATCCAGTGTTTGAGTTTTGGACTCTCAGGTTTCGGAGATTCTTGTTTGCTTCACGATTGTATTGTTATCTTGCATGTTTTCCTTCTCAGTATATGTACTCGTTTTCTCATTTCTTAGTGTTTTAGTTTAGTTATTAGTTATTTGTAGCGATCCCTGGTGTCCCCCCCCCTCGTGTCAAGTCCCCTGTTTTTAGGTCATGTCTGTGTCCTCGCCGTTTAGTTATCACTTCCTGTTTTTTTGTCCTCGTCTCCTGCTCCCTGTGTGTTCTGTTCAGTTTGGCTTTCCCCTTGCCTCGTTAGTGTCTTTCTGTTCATCTGTTCTCCCAGCTGTCTTCACTTCCCTCATGATCCCTCGTGTATTTATTGTCTCTGTTTCTTTGGCGTCATCTTTGGCACCCTGCCCGCTGTGAGTGTGTGCGATTCTGTTTCCCTGGTTTCCCATTTAGCCCTTTAGTGAGTATTCTCTTGTGGGGGCCAATGAAGCTTTTGTGAAGCACTGAACAACTCGAGCCGGTTGTTTCGAAAACGGGATAATTACTCGAAGCTTCAATTACTGCGCCCTCTCCTGGAGAAGTGCAGTGCTCCTTATTACAAACACACATACAGTACACACCTCAATGATCTACTTTATTTTTGCTTTTGTTCTGAAGCATCTTTGCATTCTTTGATGCACATTATTATGACCTGATATCATGATATCATGTTCCATTTAAAAATAAAGAGGGATGAATGTGTTGTGTTAAGGAGAGAGTGCTGGGAAAACATGGCAGAAATTGGGTGTACTAGTGTAAATATGGCAATTTGGGGTCCAACCCTGCCCGCCACACACACACAGTGTTAAGTGACACAAGTGAGCTGTATGTAAAACAAGCACCTCATCTGAATGATGGAGTAAACATTATATTTGTGAGCGTGTGTGTGTCTTTTCTGCACCGAACAAACTTGGCCTCATCAAAATTCCATTTATAGGATTTTTTTTCTTTACAACACACACAAGGGCGTAGGAGTGAGTTTACTATTGGGGGACACATGTCGGAAACCTGACAGATCCATAAATGCTGTGTAAATTTTGGGTAGGATGAATGCACCTGTCTCCAATATTGGGGGGGGGACATGTTCCCCCCGTCCCCCCCAGTTCTTATGCATATACACACAACACATAGAAAACAGCTACAAATACAGAACTGGAAAGGAATTCTACCTTGAACTTGTTCGTTATTGTTTTCAGATATAAAGACATCATTGAAACCTCGTTTTAGACAAATGTAGCTTCTAAAAGCACTGAATTGTGCTCCTCCTTTTTCACTTTTCTTTTTCCTCACCTGCCACCTAGCCTCTGCAGACGAGCCTGATGTCTCTTTCTGCTGTCAGGAGTTCTTCCTTCCCCCTGTCGCCAAGTGCTTGTCTGTATGAGAGGGTTAGATTGTTGGAATGTTCGCTCTATAAATATTGCAGGGTGTTTACCTTGTGTTTTAAAGGACTTTGAGACAACTGATGGTGTAAATTGGCACCATACGCTGGGAATAAAATGCAATTTTTAAGTCATTTATTGGCATATTTTGCAATGGAGGAACACACCAGAGGTTCCTGAAAAAACCCCACACAGACCCTACCAGGTTTAAACCCAGGACCCTCTTGCTGAGGCAGCAGCACTAAGCACTGAACCACCATGCTGCCAATGTGAATGCTTTCTGAAGCTATAGCTTCATGTTGCTGGTCACTAACTATAATTAAGGGTTGGGAACAGAGATGCGCTGGTTAATTAAGATCTTGAGCCCAAGATTCTTGTTCAGCTTGACAGCTTGACTGCAGCTCCAATCCACCCATTGAGCTCAAGCTCCATCATATTGTCAGCAGTTAACAAGGCCACAAGATCCCTTACTTGGAGCAACATCTTTTTCTCATGGAGGAATGGTGTATCACTCTCTTTTATCTCACGCTTTTTGATCGCTACTGTTCTTCTTGACATTTTTCACTCAGCTTCCACCTTACAAGGCGTGTTTTCTTACTTCTGTTTCTGACCCTTAAGTGCTACATTAATATTTCCCTAAGCCACATGATTTAATTAATGGGATGCACAAAGAATGAGCTTGAATTTGTTTCCTATTTACCTCTTGGCTATTTGTTTTCCTCATTTTAAACTTGCACCTTCCATTAATTGGGTCTGAAGTGCATTAATCCCTCAGAGATAGCTTTGTAGTGTAGTCTATATTCAATGGTGGGTATTTGAGAGCCAGCAGCAGCACCTTGCCTCCTCCTCTGAGATGGAGAGACACACTGGGTGCTTTCTCCAGAGAACAGACAGCCGTATTCATTAGGATATTCATGGGTGCAGAGGGATGACTGAGAGCAGCTCAGCGGCATACAGTATGCAGAGCAACAGTTTAACCAAAAGGGTTTGTGCTTGAGCAATGCTTGAAACACTACATCATGCAGAATAACTGAATTTATCAGATATACGTGCACTTTCCAGGTACATCTGTTTCTGCTGTTTTCTCCCTCAACTCTTTCTCCCTTTATTTATCCATACAACCATTCTTTTATCCACTATCCAAGCTGCAGGTTAGAAGCTTTCATTCTATAGGTACATAAATCCCTACCTAAGACATTAACCTGCTTCTTTTGCTGTTACTATGGCATTCCGTCTAACCTTCATACCACTCTACAAATTGAGTTTGGAAGAAAAAAAAAATGTTTTAAAGGCTGCATGTTCTCTTAGCTGCCAAAGAGAAAATTTGGTATTGATAGAGTTTCCATGGCTGCATTCTGTAGCGTTTGGCTGATGCACAGCAGCAGCCTGAAATACACCGTTGCCAAAACAAAAAAAGACGCTGCACTGACACGCTGCCTGTCAGTGGCTTTCACCAGCTTAGCCTCTGCATGTGGATGTTGTTTCATTATGTTTGCATGTGTATGTGTGTGTGTGTGTCTGTGTACGTGTGTGTGTCTGTGTACGCGTGTGTGTGTGTTGGCGTTTGGATGAATCTGGATTGAGGACATCTCATCAGTCCTCAGAAATACGGGAAATTAATGCATGTAAGCGCACGTACACCCACACGCAAACAATCACCCTCCTACATGCCCTCCCCACGCGAAAAGTGCCATTGTGGAGTTTGAGCTGCAGTGTGAATTAAATTGAAGTGGTGAATATAGTACACTGTTCGCTAACAGTCACTAGCTGCCTGCTGTGGGGGGAAAACAGCGGTGACAGTGATGACTTTGCATGTGCCTCTGCAGTGGGAAAGCGAGTGGAGGGGTGATTGCCATTGCTCGCAATATCAGTGGGAGAATTAAAAAGCAGGAACATGAAAGAAGAGAGGTGCAGAAGCGAGTGCAGAGAAAAAAAAAGGGCGAGAAAGTGAAGAAAGAGAAAGTTTTCCAATTTCTTGCAGAGGTATTTGAGCCAGTGAACATGCATATCAGAATGCATGTATATCTTCTTACAGTTCGGGTCCAAGTTCAAGATTTTATGATGAAGAAATAAATAAATAATAAATAATCCAGTCTAACCCAGGGACAGGAAAATTATATGTTCACCTGAGTGAGAGCTGCCAAAACAAACAAAAAATGAAACAAGAACAGTTTTGAAATATAAGTACATGAGTAAGAAATTAATTTAGAACTTATCACAACCATGTGGATTTCTATCTTCTGTAGCAGAACACGAAATTTTTTGTTTGTTTTTTTTTAAATTAACTTTCTTTATGAAAAACAGATGAATTTAATGAACTCTCATTTCCGGGCATAATAAAATTATGAATTTTTGTTTGTTTTTCCCCTTCATATTGCAGCTGGTTCTTCCTGTTTTGCACATGGTGTGCTTTTTGCATTGATACCTTGATACATGGTCAACAGTAATATTAGTCATCCGAAAGATAAGATCCCAATTTAAGATCTGCAAAGCCCACATTTGATGGCCGGATGGGTGGTGATTGCATAACATCCCACTGGGAGTTCTGTTCCTTGTTTTTTTTTCACCTATGGATTTGTTTCGGGGGGATGAAGTACACCTTGATCAGGTTTCCAGCCCATCACAGGGCCAACAAGAAGATACAGCCAACCACAACCTCTCCAGCCCCCCCCCCCCCCCCCCCCCCCCTTTTGCTTCGGAGGGGGGGGGGGGGGACACCCCTAAAAGCCATCTATGGACCACAACAGGAGGCAACCCAGG